>JBBPQL010000045.1:0-89745 GCA_038092515.1 Boletus subparvulus
GATGGGGGTGACGTACGAAGATGGGGTGGGTGTGGACGAGGGGGAGGGGGTGGTCGATGACGGGGTGGGGGTGGTCGTCGGATCGGGGGAAGAGGTGGTGGGGGGGGAGGAAGTGGACGGGAGGGGGAGGGAGGAGGGGAGGGAGAGGGAGGGGACGAGGGAGGGGATGGAAGGAGTGGGGGGCAAGGAAGGAGAGGACATGGCGGTGGGGAGTGCGCGGCGACGATGGAAAACGAGCGACTGCATGGTGATGGATACCGCTAACGAGGCCTTCTATTTACGTAAGCACGCCATTCTCTTTCATGGCCGTGTCCGCGTCCGACATACGGAGTGCGCTGTCCCTGCCCCAGCCCGCCCCCGCACCACGCAGGACCCACTCCTCCTCCACAAAGAAACCAGACGGCATCTCCCGCGAACTGTACTCCCTCATCGGCCCCTCCGCGCCGTCCCTCGCCGCCCACCTCGCAAAGCCGCGACTCAAACTCAAACCCAACCTTGGCGGCGGTGCTACCGTGAAATGGTATGCCATCCCACCCGTCCACAGCTCACCTCAAACACCCCACAGGGAACACAGACCCTTCACAAACAACGCCCGCTCAGATGCCTTGCAGCTCTCTCACTGGGCTAAACTGTCAGACCCCGTCGGCGGTACGTCATTCTCGTCATCCCCATCCATTCCCGCCCATCCTTCCACAGAATATCCCTTTGCAAAGTACGACGTACAGCCAAAGTCATACGACTACTCTCAGGACGAGTACACCCGTCTCTTGGAGGGTCCGTCCTCTCCGTTCCTTTCATAACCGTCCCATAACCGTTCACAGATAGCGAATGGTCAAAGGAGGAAACAGACTATCTGTTCAGGATCGTACATGAATATGACCTCCGTTGGTATGTCATCCACGACCGCTACGATTACCCCGACGGCCCCGTCCGCGCGATCGAGGTAGCTTGCCCCCACGCTCCTCTAATCACGCATTCACATCCCCAATCAGGACCTCAAAGACCGCTATTACAGCGTCTGTCGCAAGCTCATCAGGAACAGACCATGGGCCGGGGACGAGCCAGCCAAGGCCCAGCTTCTCAATAGTTACCAGTTCGACAAAGGTATCCCCATCCTCACCTGTCAGGTGCCTCTCACACAAACCAATCCAGAACGTGAAATGATGCGCAAAAATTACATTGCCAGTCTTGAAGATCGAACACCCGACGAAATCGCAGAGGAAGAGGCTTTGTTCATTGAGCTCAAGCGACTCGAGCAAAACGAGCGTAAATTCAGAAAAGAACGTGACGACCTTCTTCGCACACTCCTTGGAGTCGACTCTGGTCTTCCTGGCATTGTCGTCGAGGAAGACGGCCCTTCGGCCCTCTCCATCGAAGGCATCAAGAAGAAGAAAAAAGGCACCACCCTGGACTTTGATATACCCGCTACCCCGTCCAACATCATTCAACTCGGCCCCCCCGTAACCAAAAGAGCGCCCCCACCCAAGTCTGCTGTATATGGTGAGACCGAGGCCCTCACTCAGTGTCTCCAACTCATCCGACTACAGACGCGCAACACTGCATTGTTCGCGTCGAACCCTCCGCAGGCTCGTCCAACACAACAAAAGTCACTCACGTCCCTGTCCACCTTCGTAGTTTCAAACTTCCGGTTCCAAAGCCGACCATCGCACCAAAGGTCACACAGGCACTTACTGAGCTGGGCATCACATACTCGCGTTTGGTAATGCCAACAAGGGAAAACTGCTCTCAACTGGAATCACTGCTAGATGCGACAACTGCTTTGATCGAGACCAAAAAAGTCGTAGATAGGGTGGAGCAGGATATTCGAGTACTAAAAGCAAGACTGGGCATCAGAGAGAGTCAGAGTGCCGATAGAGATCCCAAGGAGTCAACCCCCATGGATGTCGACGAGTCCAAGGAAGTTAGAGATGTGGAAGGAGAAGGAAGGGCTCAGAGCGTTGTTAGCGCAAGGAGCGGCAGAAGCAGGAAACCGGTGCGCTGCTTTCTGGCTTGTCAGGTATGGGCGTACTGATTTTCTCCTAGTCACGCCGCTCCATATCGGTTTCCTCCATTGACACCTCTGCATCACTACCCACACGCACAGGAATCAAGAGGCAAAAGAGGGGGTGATTCTCTCGACGTCCTATTCATATCCTATGATATACTTGCACATTCAGACAATGCTTTACATTGATCGAGCAAAAAGTAACCAAGCACATGTTCCCTTAGTCGTGCGAAAACCGTAGGAAAAAGTTGACAATGATGGCGACTTGAAAGAGAAAAGGTCATTACGATCATTCAACGGAAGGGGAAAAAGAAAACTTGCTAAGCAATGCAACGCACAAGACGGTCTATTGCCAAAGATCCGATCAGTGCTCAGCGTAGCCGACAGTGATAGTGATACTGACCGGTCCTACGCGATCATCATAGGGTCCACGGCCACCGCGACGGATGGATGCGGCTCGCCAGTGGTAAGTATACAGCGCATAGACCATCACGGCCATAGCTACTTGTGTCAACCGTGTGCTCCTGCCTCAGTCATGAGCGACGTACCAACGGCTGAAAACATTGCGGCACTAATCCTTCCAACCTGTGAACCCAATCAGCGGCGCATCATCACGGCAGAAAAAGAGTGCGTACCTGGTCCCCGAAGTTGAGCAGACCGACAGCAAGCCCACCAAGCACGACGGTGAAGTGAAGCCATGACAAAAACGTTCTCTCGTTTGCGAACGAAACCTTGGGTTCTACCCTGATAGGAAGTGCGATGCGCTTGGAGGCAGTACGCTGGAGGAGAGGCTGGGTCGACATCCCAGTCGGGCGATTCTGACTTTGATAAAAAAAAACGAGGCGCCCTGAGACTATTGAATGCTCCGGTAATTAACCCGGCATTTCAACTCAGTTTAAGACCCCTAATGTTGTGGGGCTGCTTCAAGTTATAATCGCAGCTGTCGCAGTTCCAACGTTCATGGCACGATCACTTCGACAGGATATCGAATACGTAGACGTTCTGGCGGATGATCCCCATGAACCAACCAGCTTTTATGAGAAATGGGTCGACCAATGTTCGTCTCGCCAGTCGTTCCCCTCTCGAGTCCTCACTGACCCCTCTTCTACCTCAGCCTCTGCAAAGCATGCCATCCCCGAGTTGATTGCGTAGGTCACACCGTGCACTTGGTCGATTGGCTGAGCGAATTCTTCCTCTGCAGCGCGGACACCCTGCGAAGAATGTACCCAGGGTACTCGCTCATCGTCTCGGAAGACCACAGGCTCGCTAGCCTCTTCGCCCTTCCTGGTATCAAAATCCATTCTTTAGACTCTCAAGAAGCAGGAACGGAGCAAGTTTCAAATGTCATGTTTGCACCTATACCCTCATATGATGTCGGGGAAAAGGTAGCTGGATCACTCGTCGACAATACTATCGTCGGCTCCTACAGGCTCACTTGGGTCGTAAGAAACTCGTACATATATCCATTGGACACCGCTAACTGGAATTGGGCAGACCATTGATTTTGTTGTACACATCACAAAGGTACGGGTGACGCATGAACGCAAAAAAGCTTTTGGCGCTGACGAGTGAACCAGTTTCAGCACGGGCACTGCAACAAGACTGTCTATTTCATCCTCCACGACGGCCCCGAGCAGCCGGCGCGAGACCTTCTGCTCGCTGTTTGCCTCCATGCAGAACAGATCCACAATGAAATCTGGGTCTTCAACAGGGGTTGCTGGTCCAAAAGCAAAACACTCTGGTACGAGATCTCAGTGTCATCTTGGAATGACGTCATCATGAAGGAGGAGAGTAAGAAGGCCCTGCAGAAAGATATCTATGGGTTCTTCGATTCCGAGCTGACATATGTGGACCTATCCATTCCGTGGACGGTTGGTATTTGTTGCACTCGTATCGTGGTAGAGTATACTCACGATCCATCCTAGCGTGGCTTGATCCTGCATGGTCCCCCAGGCAAGACTTCTTATCTAGCCACTCGCATATACGCTCACAATCCGTACTTCCTAGGGAACGGCAAAACCACCAGCATCAAAGCCATTATGCAGACCTGCACCGAACGCGGGTTCACCCCGCTCTACGTGAAATCTTTCCAGAGTGAGCGAAGAAACTAGCTGAATAATCGTAAGGAGCTTACGTGGATGATAAGGCCATCAAGGCGAAGAAGTAGCTATGCAGACCGTCTTCCAAAAGACACGTCAGTTGGCCCCTTGCGTGGTATGTATTGGACGAAACAGATGCCTCGTAAATAAGCTTAAACGTCTGTTTAGTTGATACTGGAGGATCTTGACAGTTTAATTAACGATCGGAACCGATCGTTTTTCCTCAACGAGCTTGATGGGCTCGAAGGGAATCACGGCTTACTTGTCATTGCTTCCACCAATCATTTCGATAGACTCGACCCCGGCTTGTCCAATCGGCCCAGCAGGTTCGATCGGAAATAGTGAGTTAACGAACACACAACAATTATTCTCGCTAATTAGTTGGGCAGTTTATTCGATGATCCTGACTACCAAGAGCGTGTGCTATATGCCAAGCATTGGCATAAGAAGCTCAAGGACAACGAAGACGCGATATCTTTCCCAGTGTCCCTCGTCGAAGAAGTGGCAGAGCTGACAGAAGGGTTCAGTTTTGCGTATCTAAAAGAAGCATTGTACGTTAGACCAATATCACATCTTCGACCTCATACCAATTTTTGTCCTCGCTTAGCGTGTCAGCCCTCGTACGGATCACTAGTAACGCAGATCTCGACGAGCAGATGAAATTCCGAGTCGTGCTGAAGAGTCAGATCGAGACGCTTCGCAAGGAGCTTGGAGAGCAGACCCCCGCACGCTTCGTCCCACATCCGCCCATCGCTCAACCAGAGAAAGGGTCGTTGAATGAACGAATATCGCACATCGCGCAATTAGTGAAGGACGCATCCCTCCAAATATCTCGTGGCCCAGTGCAACCTCCCTCGCCAATGGATGTTTCTTCCGCCGAGACTTTGGACGACTCTCCCTCCGAGTCGTTGCCGGAGGTCCGAACTGTCTGCAAACGTCCCGCAGACCCCTCCGGATCTCGGGTTACCAGAAAGGTTTCTAGAACAGGAAGCATTCGTTCTAGTATACCTCACGCGCGAGGTGTTCTCCACGCTCCGCCTTCTGCGTATCCGCAGGTGATGCCTGGCTCCTTACCATCTACGCGCCAGGAACTGTTGCCACAAGACCTAGATTATCCAGCCTGGCGTGCGGGACCGGTTCCGTCCAATGCAAGCACAATCCCCGATGTCCATGCTGAAGTGTCCATGGACTGATTCACGCTCAGTGACACCATGTACTAGTATTTCTCTGTATTTCTACCTTGTATCGTCGCCGTGTTGCCATCTATCAATTTGAACAACAAATGCTATTGCGATCTGTCGTGTTAATGCTGCCTGGATCGAGGATGTCGATAGCTCGTCCTGGCTATGGGGTGTTCTCACCCCAGTACCATGCTACTGCGACTGTATGTATCAAAGAAGCGCCAGAATTGCTTCAGAAGCGGCGTTTGCAAACGAAACCTTGGGTTCTACCCTGATTCAAGTTGGAAGTGATGCGCTCGGAAGCAGTACGCTGGAGGAGAGTTTAGGTTTCCAATCGGATTCTGATCAAAAAAAGAGGCGCTCGAGGGGACTGTTAACTCAGTCTCACTGGCAGGACCCCTCGTTTGGAAATTAGCCCCTGAACACACGCCATGCTGTAGCCCGCAGCGAACGTGCCTTGATTAATGCTGTGGAGCAGGTGGGCTTATAATCGCAGCCATCGCAGTTCCAACGCAAGCTCAAACATGACATCCAGACAGGATATCGAATACGTAGACGTTCGGTCGGGTCCTCGTCCTGATCGCCATGAACCAACCAACTTTTATGAGAAATGGGTAGATCAATGTTCGTCTTCGCCAGTCCTAATTCCCCTCTCGAGCGCGCACTGACACGTCTTCTACCTCAGCCTCTGCAAAGCATGCCAACCCCGAGCTGATCGCGTAAGTCATACATTTGATCAATGACATCGATCGGCTGAGCGCATCCTTCCTCCGCAGCGCGGACATCCTGCGAAGAATGTACCCAGGGTACTCGCTCATCGTCTCGGAAGACCACAGGCTCGCCGGCCTCTTCGCTCTTCCTGATATCAAAATCCATTCTTCAGACTCTCAAGAAGCGGGACCAGAGCAAGTTTCAAGTGTCGCATTTACACCAGTATCATCTGTCAAGGGTAAGGTAACTGGGTCACTCGTCGACAGTACTATCGTCGGCTCCTACAGGCTTACTTGGATCGTAAGAACTCCACTCTATCCGTTGGACACCACTCACCGGAAAATGAGCAGAAGAGTGATTTCGTTGTACACATCACAAAGGTATAGGCGACGCATAAACGCAAAAGGCTTTTGGCGCGCTGACGTGTGAACCAGTTTCAGAACGGGCACTTCCTCAAGACTGTCTATTTCATCCTCCACGACGGCCCCGAGAAGCCAGCGCGAGACCTTCTGCTCGCTGTTTGCCTCTATGCAGAACAGATCCACAATGAAATCTGGGTCTTCAACAGGGGTTGCTGGTTGAAAAGCAAGACACTCTGGTACGAGATCGAAGCCTCATCTTGGGATGCCGTCGTCATGAAGGAGGAGAGTAAGACGGCCCTGCAGAAAGATATTTATGGGTTCTTCGATTCAGAGGTGATGTATAAGAGACTATCTATTCCGTGGAAGGTCGGTATTTGTTGCACTTGCATCGTGGTAGAGTATACTCACGATCCATCCTAGCGTGGCTTGATTATGCATGGTCCCCCAGGCAAGATTTCTAATCAAGTCACTCGCATATTTGCTGACAATCTGTAATTCCTAGGGAACGGCAAAACCACCAGCATCAAAGCCATTATGAAGACCTGCACCGAACGCGGGTTCACCCCGCTCTACGTGAAATCTTTCCAGAGTGAGCGAAGAAACTAGCTGAATAATCGTAAGGAACTTACGTGGATGATAAGGCCATCAAGGCGAAGAAGTAGCTATGCAGAGCGTCTTCCAAAAGACACGTCAGTTGGCCCCTTGCGTGGTGTGTATTGGACGAAACAGATGCCTCGTAAATAAGCTTAAACGTATTTTTAGTTGATACTGGAGGACCTTGACAGTTTGATCAATGACCGGAACCGATCTTTTTTCCTCAACGAGCTTGATGGGCTGGAAGGGAATAACGGCTTACTTGTTATTGCTTCCACCAATCATTTCGATAGACTCGACCCCGGCTTGTCCAATCGGCCCAGCAGGTTCGATCGGAAATAGTGAGTCCACGAACACACAACAATTACCCGCGCTAACTAGTTGGGCAGTCTGTTCGATGATCCTGACTACCAAGAGCGTGTGCTGTATGCCAAGTATTGGCAGGAGAAGCTCAAGGACAACGACGAGATATCTTTCCCAGAATCCCTCGTCGAGGGAGCGGCAGAGCTGACACAAGGGTTCAGTTTTGCGTATCTGAAAGAAGCATTGTGCGTTAGACTGTTGTCACATCTTCGACCTCATACCAATCTTTGTCCTCGCTTAGCGTGTCAGCCCTCGTACGGATCACTAGTAACGCAGATCTTGGCGAGCAGGTGGAATTCCCAGTCGTGCTGAAGAGCCAGATTATGACCCTTCGCAAGGAGCTTGGAGAGCAGACTCCCGCTCCCATCGAGAAGGACACATTTTCCCAAGGATCTGGTGGCCCAGAGGAACTTCCCTTGCCAACGGATGTTTCTCCCGCCGACCGCTCCGGATCGCGGGTCACTGGAAAGGTTTCTGGAACAAGAAGCGCGGTTCATTCTACCACACCTCACCTGCAAGGAGGTGTTCTCCACGCTCCGCCTTCTGCGTATCCGCAGGTGATGCCTGGCTCTTTACCAACTACGCGCCCAGCCTGGCGTGTGGGAGCGGGGCCGTCCAATGGCAGCACCAGGCACTCCTACAACCCCCCCGTTGATCGTGAAATTCGTGAAGTGTCCATGGCCTGTGATTGGGTCCCTGCTCCATGACACTGGTCACATCCGAGCCCAAATTGTCCAGCATGTATCTTTCTGTATGTCTATGTCACGTCTATCAGTTTGAACCGGACGAGTGCTGTTGTGATCTGTCGTGTCGTTGTTACTAGTACCTGGCTTGAGGATGACATTGACAATAGCCCGTCCAGGCCATGAGAATGTATGAGATGGACCTTTGGCTCAATTTGAACATTGGCTAGCGATGGATGTCCGATGAATCAATGAAACAAACCAGGTCCGACCTGCTATAGCTATCGTTTGCGTTGACCAGCCGGCAACCGCCAGGCCCGTTAACCAGATTTCTGGTAATCATCTTGTTCCGGTCTTCGTACCAATATTCCCGTGAGAGATGGTCTATAGTATATAAATCTCAGGCTCAAAGCCGCGCTACAGAACAAGAGTTCAACGTCAACTATTGGTCTCTCTGGACGTATCGTGTAGGTTTGATGACATCGGATAACCCCTTGGATTTCGCTCACCACCAATATTTCAGAGAACCGCGGCGCGAATCCAATGTTTTTACCCAATCCCAGAGGTCGATTTCCTGTCGGGGCGACAACTTTCAAATTGGCTGTTTCACGGTGTCCGCTTAGCAGTGTCAAGGTCCGCTCGGGAACATCTTCCGAATTAAAGCATGCTCTCGTGCTTGAGGAAGTCGCCTTCACTGCTTATTATCCCGCTGATGTCCCACTGAAAAGCACTCCAAGAGGCCTTGGCTGGTTACTTCGGTTCGTCGAGACTCCCTGGGTTTCCTGGTGATACTGAATGGCATTATGATATTCAGTCCGTTGAGGGCCTCATTGCAGGGTTATATCAACTATTCAAGTAACTCGCTGAATCTAGAACCATGCGTTCAACTTTACTAATCGCAATGTAGGCTTATCCTCATGGTTATTATGGCCACTCGTATATCTCTTTGGCACCCTGCTCAAGGTTCGCAATCATCTCGTATCTCTTGCATATCTGACCGAGTTGTCTGTAGATACCTGTTCACCCTGAAGCACCACTCCTTAACCCCCACAATATCTCCCAAACTGAATCTTCCAAGTCTTCTCCCTGGCCACTTGTTATCTTCTCGCACGGATTAGGAGGGAGTAGAACCGCATATAGGTAATTGCACCTTTCTCGAAGGGTTCTTGTTGTTCACTCTGGCACAGCCAACTCTGCACATGGATCGCGTCTTCCGGACGTGTAGTGCTTGCCATGGAACACCGGGATGGATCGGGTCACGCTGCTATGCCGTCATTCTCCGATCCAATACTGTACATCAAGGAGACTAGTCTAGTGTAAGCTAAGATGTTTCAACATTGGCACTGTGTCTGACCATATTCACACTCAAGTTGGCCACCTGACCACCCTGCTGAAGATTGTAATATGCTATCTTTTCGAGGTGAACAGCTCGACTTTAGAAGAAAGGAAATATACCACGCACTCCGAGCAATTCGGAATTTGGTTCGCGACGGTCGCAACGATATCCGATATTCTTTGGAAACCATAGGAGATACCTCCATCGATTGGTCAAGATGGTCCACGATCGGGTCGGAGAAGCCAATTGAATGCGAAGAAAATGTTGTACTCGCTGGACACTCGTTCGGCGGAGCCACCGTTGTAGGTGTCGTTCGTTTCATTCACGACGTTGGCTGAGTGGGACAGCTATCAATACTCTCCAATGCACCTCCGGCGAATGAGCCTCCGATACCTGTTCAAAAAGCCCTAATACTTGATCCTTGGCTCGAACCATTACCCTCTCCAGGTCCCTTACTCCACCAAAGATTCAAAGGGGAACGTCTCCCCAGCATACTAGTCATAAACTCGGAAAATTTCACGCTCTGGAAAGGTCACTTTGAGCGTTTGATGGATGTTAGAAAGTCTTGGACGGATGGCCAGTGGGAGTTATTGACGATTGGTGCGTTCTATTCTCGTCAAACAAACAGTTGCGAATCTAACGCCTCAAAGTTCGAGCCGAACACATCTCTTTCTCGGACTTCCCGGTCTTGCCATTCATATCTAGTAAGGCGGCGCGACTGATTTTAGACAAGATACTACATCTTTCCTTGGCATTTCTGGATGGGGAACGGAGTGGCGCGACTGCGGGTTCGTTGGCGAAAAAGATGGAGATTAGAGTGATCGGCCAGCGAGCTGATGGTCGACCGAAGCGACAGATAGTAGGGAATTTGTGTGATGTTATCTTCCACTGATATAGCCTACTGAGGGTGAACGACTGTCTGCATCGACTCTTGGGTCTGCCTAGGGGAGACTAGCCTACTCCTGCGCTTTAGATGAGATTAGATAACAGGAACAACAACTACATCATATTGCGAACGGACTCGGACTTGCCTTGTTTCACGTTACCTGCAACGATTTCTTATCATGTCCGCACAGGTAGACACTCCTGATGCCTCCATTTCTCTCTTTCAATCCATAGGGTTATCGAAGTCCAAGGCCGCTGAGGCAGCTAAGAACTCCAAGAGCGCCACAATTCTGAGGAACCTCATCCTCTCGCACGACCTTGCCTCTGAATCAGATCTTCTCGGGGAGAAACGGGCCGTGCTGATTGCAGCGTTCGCTGTCCAGCTTGCGAAAGCGTCGAACGTCGACGATGCCAAGCAAGGCTATATCGTCAAAGCCGTCCGCCAAGAGAAGCTCAAGTCGGTGGATCAAGTAAACGGTCAGTTGTCTAGCTGACATTTGCTTTCTCCAACGATCGATGAACGTTGTGATTAGTTGCCACTAGGTTTTTTGAGTCTCACTCGCTGCCGGTGAACGAGGCCGAGTTCAACGAGGCATGTGGTGTTGGTGAGTCCGCGATCTCTGTGGTCTGTTGGTCGTTTAACCATTATATGATTAGGGTTCAGTGTTACGACGGATCAACTAGATGCCTTCGTCAACGAATACATTCAGTCAAACTCCGTGTCCGGGTGGGCCAGCCTCGGAGCTGTTATCGGCGGCGTGAAGAGCATCCCTGCTCTGCGATGGGCAAATCCGCTTGAAATAAAGAACGCTGTCGAGCGTGTCTTTACGCAAGCTTTTGGTGCGAAGGAGGCTGCGAAACCCAAAGCAAAGGTAACAACCTTGATCATATTCTGTGCTGTATCATGATCCCATGACCCCATCAGGAGTCGAAGAAGGAAATAGACGTGTCGACTACTGGCGAGGCATCGGACAACACTGCGGCACAAGTCTCTGACGCTGCGCAGAGGGCCAAATCTAGGAAGGTGGTATTCGAAGAAGGTTTCCTCGGCGCGCTCCACAAACCAGGTGAAAACCCGCAAATTAAACCCGGACTTCGTGATAACCACTTGGCCGTGACCAGTGGCAGGGTTTATACACGGTTCCCCCCAGAACCGAACGGGTATTTGCACATAGGTCACTGCAAAGCTATCTTTGTGGATTTTGGTTATGCCGCACACCATGGCGGAAGAACATACCTTCGCTTCGACGACACCAACCCCGAGAAAGAGGAGGCAAGATATTTTACAAGCATCATCGAAGTCGTTCGATGGCTTGGCTATGAGCCATGGAAGATCACCTACTCGAGCGACTATTTCGACCAACTGTATGAGCACGCCATTGAGCTAATTAAACGAGACAAAGCATATGTTTGTCATTGTTCTCGTGAGTGGGCACCGTCCGGTTTTCCACTTGTACTCACGCATCATGCTCAGAGGAGCAGATGAAGGCCGACAGGGGTGAAAAAGTTGCTCCTCCCCGAGCGTGCATCCACAGGGACAGGCCGATTGAGGAATCTCTTGCAGAGTTCCAGAAAATGAAGGATGGCATCTATCGTCCCAAAGAAGGGTTCTTGCGTATGAAACAGGATCTGACCGATCCAAATCCTAAGATGTGGGACCTGACGGCTTATCGGGTTCTGGACGCGTCCCATCACCGCACGCACGACAAATGGAAAATATACCCTACATATGATTATACGCACTGTCTCGTTGACAGTTTCGAGAACATATCGTACGTCATCCATCTTGTTCTGTTTTTTTCGGGAGCGAATCAACACGACACATAGACATTCGCTGTGCACCACGGAATTCGTGACTTCCCGCCAGTCATATGAATGGCTTTGCGACGCACTCGAAGTCTACAAGCCGAGGCAGTCCGAATTTGGGAGGTTGAATGTTACGGGAACGATAAATTCGAAACGTAAGATCTTGCAGCTCGTCAACGAGGGATACGTCACGGGATGGGACGACCCGAGGCTTCACACTGTCATCGCACTCCGCCGTCGAGGGATTCCCCCGGAAGCGCTCCTATCCTTCGTGAGCACCCTCGGGGTTTCCACAGCGGAATCAAACATCCAAATCGGCCGATTTGATCAAACCGTCAGGCAATTTCTGGAGGGAACAGCACCGCGACTACTGATGGTGCTGCGTCCCCTCAAAGTCACCATCGAGAACTTACCTGAAGATTACGTCCTCATGGTAGAGAAACCACTACATCCCAAAGTTCCCGAGCTTGGGGCCTCCACTATTCCATTCACGCGTATCATCTACATCGATGCCGATGATTTCAGGCTGGAAGACTCCAAAGACTACTTCCGGCTCGCTCCAGGCAAGACTGTCGGTCTTTTCCAAGCACCGTTTCCTATCACATGCACGTCGTACAAGACAAATCCCACCACTGGCCAGGTTACGGAGCTTGTTTGCAGACTCGAAAACAAGGGGAATACAAAACCGAAAGCATATATCCAGTGGGTCGCAGAACATGCACCGTCCGGAAGTCCTGTTCGCGTGGACGAAACACGTATTTTCTACCCCCTGTTCAAGAGCGAGAACCCATTAGCTGCGGTGCCCGATTTCAAAGCAGATATTAACCCGCATAGCATGGACGTCGTGAAAGGCGCCATGGTCGAAGTTGGTTTCTGGCCAGTGGCAAGGGAGTCCGTGAAGAACGCACTCGCAGAGGCCAAGGCTCGTGCTGAGAAGTCTAAAGCCGACGGGGCTCAGCAGTTCTTGGATCCTGAGACTCCCGTAGTTACTCCTGAACAGCTGGTTGGCAAGGAGTGCATTCGCTTCCAGGGCCTACGTGTTGCATATTTCTCCGTGGACTCAGATTCACGCTTGTCGGCGCTTGATGACCCATCAAGTCCCTACGGTATGAATCAGGGTGATGTCTTGGTACTCAACAGGATAGTGAGTTTGAAAGAGGACGCGGGCAAAGGGGCGTAATGGTGGTTTTGGTTAGACTCATTCAAGGAATCCGATACTAGTAGGATATATCATTACATGATGCTAGGCAGCTACAAGCGCGTGCAGCCCGTAGATCTCCTTTCGTACTGTATAATAGACGCTTGAGACGTTGCCCTCGAGTTCAACCTTCCCTCGGCCTGTCTTGCGAACTGCGACGGTTTCTTCGATGTTGTCTGTCGGCTGGTCTCGTCTGGCTCCAGCCCCGCAGATAAGAACACCTTCACCAATTAGTTCCGCTGGTATTCCGATGGATGCAAGTCTGGCTTTGAGAGCTGTTAGTTTGAGCTCTCCGATCATTGTCGAACGCGGGACCGGTCGTGGTAGCCTTGATCCAAGTACCCGATTACGAGGGGCGTCATTCCTGACATGCGCATCGGCCGGCACTGAAACTCCCGATGGCTCGAGAATCGGTATAGTGGAGCTGAAGTGGTTCACCACGCGTCCTGTCACATAACCGACTTCATTGTCCTCAAACTACCGATGGCAGCAGGTGAGTATGGATATTATCCTGTAGCAACGCATGTTACGTACCCGCGACATCTTGAGGGTACTCAACAACTCATCGCTTAGTGAGATCGAGAAGCTGTTGGTCTGTTGCCCAATTTGTATGCTCTCACCCTCCCCGGGCGCATATATGTCTTTGGTCATCGCGCGGATCTGCCCACAGCTTTCGATAAGTGCTCTCGCCGCGTCTATAGAGGCATGAACCAAAATCTACAAATGGTTTTTAATACAATCCTCGCTATTGGGGACATTTTACGTACCATTTTACGAGGATTTACTTGAGGTACTATAGTTTTGACGGCACGACCATCATTGAGACCCTCCATGTCAATGAAAAGAAGGCGGCAGGCTAGTTGAATCTCGATCTCGGACGACACACACTTCGAAGGAGGTTCTTGCACGGCAGTCTGCAGAACACGTCGGACAATCAGGTCAGTACCTTGGAAAAAAAATGTGAAGATTATGACCTTTGCTTCCTCTTCCGCCTGTTTCCGTTTCGCCTCTTTGACTTCATCGGACTCTGCCTCCTGCTCAAAGACCTTACCTCGACGTAGCCACATTCCGATGTCAACGGTTTCACCATATTCGTCGACTTTCCGCTTCTTTTCGACATAAGGGAACATGCGGAATCGTTGTGCATGACCGCCTGTGCTCTTGAAGAATGATGTGGCCTTGGAGACATTGCCTTTGAGATAGATATCAAACGAGAGCAATGTTTTGGTTAGCCCGTCGTCCATATCAAGTCCCCAGTCGGTATTGTCATCCATCTTCTCCGCTTTTCGTCTACGCGCGGAGGTTGGGACCACAGAATCGCCGTCGGTCGTGTCCATCTGATCATCATTCAACGCACGCTCGACTTCATCTTCATCTTCCTCATCAGAGTCGGACTCTTCGTCGGATTCGTCTTCATCCGCCTCGAGCATGCGTTGATTGCGGACGATGGCAGCTTGTTGCGCCGCTTCTTTTTCTTTGGTCGCGCGTTCTTTGGCAAGGTAGTATTCCAATTCAGTACCTTGAAGAGGGACTTTTGAGTTCATCTGAGAGAGCTTAAGCATCCAATGTTCAACTAAGAACGATTGAAGGTACCCTCAGGTGAAGCGATCCGTCCATCATGACGTTGTTTCCTATCTTGCCCTTGTCCCAGGTATCGTCGCCTCTTTGAGAGTTGTTCCATCTATCAAAGAGCACCCGAGCGAGAGTCCCTTCTTCTCCTCTGTTCGTGAGGAGTATGACATTGTCAGGGACCGCTGCAAAGTCGGCAAATAACGACCTGGAAGGTCCGTGAGAAAGAGATGCCGGGACGGCAAGAATGAGTTTTGGTTCTTTCGATGAGTATTTCTGTACGAGTGCCTGTGGATTCAAGAAAAACTCGAGGTGTCTGAACGGAAGGTGAGTGGGGCGCAAGGAGGATAAATATGCCCGCACTTGAAGCGTAACGCGAATGCACCCAGTGCTTCATCATCTGCTTCATCGTCCGCTCGTCGTCGTTTAGGTCCCGTTTTACCAGAGCCATCGACGCCGACATCTTCTTTGCTAACGGTACCACCTACCCATTCCATCATACTTCGAACAAATGTCAACATTTCGCGTCCGTTGCGAGATAAAAGACATATGGGGTAGCGGAAATCTGCATATTTCCAGTGCTGGTCGAGTAACACGAGCAACTCGAGTAACCGAGGGCCGGCATCACAAGGCAACAGAAGAGAGCACTTGGATGACAAGGTAGCGCCAATGGTATCTGAGACAGAGGGTCAGCCGCTCGCAGGTGGAAGGGATGTAGGCCAGGCCGAGGCACACCGATCATGGCCGCATCGCGGTCTTTTCTTCGGCTTGTTGTGACGTTTGCGCGATCTGCGTCGGTTATGAAGAGATCGGGTCGAGCAAGTGGCTCGAAAATACCGCCTGCGGAGGGGCGAAAGAGGACTGTGCCATCGAGATGGCGCTCTCTCGTGTGATTCATGTTGACAGCATAGACGATTGTACCGGCTGATGGAGAACGAATTTTCCATATCGTGCCGCCGAGCGTGTGTCCGGCAGAAAAGGGCGTGATGGTGATGCCTTGACATTTACCTGTACAGCACGTCGATTATTATGGGAGTAGATACATGCAATCCAGGGTGCGCCGAGACTAACCCTGTAGGTGTGTGGGTTGTGAATATCTGAGCGTGTTGACAGCGTCATAGGCCTCGTGGACCTGGTTCACGGTGGCGATGCACTTTTTAGAAGGGGGCACTTGCGGGTCAGGTGATTCGTCGTCGGGGACGTCCTGTTCGTCGCGGGTCGCCTCGATGTCTTCGAGAGTGACGATGCGCGCCATGGCCTGGACGGGGATGGTCGTGTATGCGGGTGCTTTGAGGCCCCAGCGGGCGTAGGCGTAGGCGTAGAGGCCGGCATGTGCGAGATCACCATGGGAGAGGAGAACGAGGTCGACCGTGGACGCGCATCTGTGAAAGAGGGTGAGGCGGGATCGGGACGGGAGAGAACACGCGCACTCTCGCAGGGCGGCACAGTAGGCGTCGGCGGGGACGGGCTGCTCCGGGGACCAGTCGGGAGAGCCGCAGTCGAGGAGGACGCGGATGTCGTCGACGTGGAGGAGATACGCGAGCGGCACTGGGCTCTGCGCGCCGACTGCACCTGCGAGCGGCCTGAAAGTGATCATGCTATTTCACAACCCGCATGCGCACTGACATAAACTAGCCGACTCGTGGGAACAGAATGATTAGATAATCACCACGTGTCTGGCTTTTTTAAACCCTCGGCCCAACTTTGTCTGGGCCACCCATCCTCGCCTCTCTCCAGTAAGTTCTCGACGCGTCTTCTCGCGTCCCCCGCTCATCCACGCCCCCTTTCAGCCCAATCTCTCTCAAATCATGCGTGAAGTCATCTCTGTCCACGTCGGCCAGGCCGGTGTCCAGATCGGAAATGCCTGCTGTATGTCTCCTGCGCGCGTCGCGCATCATCGGTGCTGATTCCTCCTTGCAGGGGAACTCTACACCGTCGAACACGGTCTGAGTGTAATTGCGTCCTCCGCTGTTTCTCTGGTCCCCGCTGATCCGACACGTCTAGCCCGATGGTCGCCTTGTCGAAGGCTCCCCATCTGCTAACGATGGTGGCTTCAGCACGTTCTTCTCCGAGACCTCTTCGGGGAAACACGTTCCTCGGTCACTTTACATCGACCTGGAGCCAAACGTGATTGACGAGGTCCGGACTGGCACCTACAGGAGTCTCTTCCACCCCGAGACTCTGCTCACGGGTAAAGAAGACGCCGCGAGCAACTGTATGTCGTCCCGCTTCTCTGTATGCTACTTTATCTCATCCCATCCATTCAAGACGCTCGTGGTCACTACACGATTGGCAAAGAGCAGATCGACAACGTCATGGACAAAGTTCGTCGGCTTGCCGACAACTGTTCTGGTCTGCAGGGCTTCTTTGTGTTCCATTCCTTTGGTGGCGGTACTGGATCGGGCTTTGGTGCTCTCATTCTTGAGCGTCTCTCTACGGATTATGGTAAAAAGTCAAAGTTGGAGTTCAGTGTATACCCTGCTCCTACGATGGCAAACTCCGTCGTTGAGCCTTACAACTCCGTCTTGACGACCCACACGACCCTCGAGCATTCTGACTGTTCTTTCATGGTCGGTTGGCATATCACGTACATCCATGCAGCACGCTTACCTACTTCTGATCCAATTAGGTCGACAACGAGGCCATTTACGATATCTGCAAGCGGAATCTCAACATCTCGTCCCCTAGCTTTACCAACTTGAATCGCTTGATCGCTCAGGTTGTCTCATCAATCACGGCCTCTTTACGTTTCGATGGTTCCCTCAACGTCGATCTAAACGAATTCCAAACCAACCTGGTTCCGTAAGTCCTCGTGCCCTCTACCATGGTACTCCAGCTGAGCGCATCATAGCTTCCCTCGTATTCATTTCCCATTGGCCACATTTGCTCCCATTATCTCTGCAGAGAAAGCTCATCACGAACAAAATTCGGTTGCGGACATGACTTTTTCGTGTTTCGAGACCGGCAACCAGATGGTCAAGTGCGATCCCCGTGAGGGCAAATACAGTACGTCAATTTATACCTCGTGTCCGTCTTTTATTGAGTCGGCTACCAGTGGCATGTGCACTGCTCTACCGTGGTGATGTCGTTCCCAAGGACGTCAACGCCGCTGTCAGCATCATCAAGACCCGCCGGACCATTCAATTCGTGGATTGGTGCCCCACTGGCTTCAAGCTCGGTATCTGCAACGAGCCACCCGCTCACATCCCTGGCGGTGATCTCGCCAAGGTGTCCCGTAGCATGTGCATGTTGTCGAACACAACAGCCATCTCGAGCGCATGGAGCCGTCTCGACCATAAATTCGATCTCCTCTACTCTAAGCGTGCCTTTGTCCACTGGTACGTTGGTGAAGGTATGGAGGAGGGCGAGTTCTCAGAAGCGCGTGAGGATCTTGCCGCGCTCGAAAAGGATTACGAGGAGGTTGGGATAGACTCTGCGGATGCCGAGGAGGGTGGAGAGTACTAGACAATTTTTTTTCATGTTCGCCCTTTGCATGATTTCCCTTGGTTCCCTTTACGAAACTAGCAGTTCCTGTAATTTGTTTCCGCCGTACTGTTGATGAATCTTACGAATACCTTTGTCGGAACACGCGTTTCTCGTCTGGACGGAGCTGAATGATGCAAATTCCCTGTTCCGGTTCCGAGTCGGTTGGGCCGATGATATTTCCAAAACAAGAATTATGAAAAACAAATTTTGGGCGGGTAGATACCTTCGTCTCTACCTCCACGAACATCGACGGTTTCGCTCCTCACCATGCGCGAAGTCATCTCTCTCCACGTCGGCCAAGCTGGTGTCCAAATTGGCAATGCATGCTGTGAGTTTTACGATGTGGTCAGTTACCCTTGACAACTGACGATTCTCCAGGGGAGCTCTACACCTTGGAACACGGTCTGAACGTACGCTGTTCTCCGTTTTTGTTCGGGGACGCACTGTAATTTCACTTTCAGCCTGACGGTCGCATTTCGGACCCCGGCGCGAACACTGATCTTGGTTTTTCAACGTTCTTCTCCGAAACTGGTTCTGGGAAACATGTGCCCCGTTCCCTTTACATTGATTTGGAGCCCGGTGTCGTGGACGAGGTCAAAACTGGTCCTTACAGATCACTCTTTCACCCTGAGACAATGATCACTGGCAAGGAGGACGCTGCCAACAATTGTAAGCCTATTTGTCCCAGATATCAGTTCGTGCAGACTGCTCATCGCTCCTCGATCCCTGTCTCCTCGCAGACGCCCGTGGTCACTACACCATAGGAAAGGAACTCATTGACCCCGTCATGGACAAACTGCGCCGCCTGGCCGACAACTGCTCTGGTCTGCAAGGCTTCTTCGTCTTCCATTCCTTCGGTGGTGGTACTGGATCGGGCTTCGGTGCGCTTCTGCTCGAACGGCTCTCGACCGACTACGGAAAGAAGTCCAAGCTGGAGTTCTGCGTATACCCTGCCCCCCAGCTCTCTAGCTCCGTCGTCGAGCCGTACAACTCCGTTCTCACGACCCACACGACTCTTGAGCACTCGGATTGCTCTTTTATGGTAAAGCTCAGACCAAAAGAAGTATTGATTGATATTCTAATGTATCCTCGAAATAGGTTGACAACGAGGCCATCTACTCTATTTGCAAAAAGAACCTAGGCGTCTCGCAACCCAGCTTCGTCAACCTGAACCGTCTGATTGCGCAGGTCGTTTCCTCGATTACTGCTTCTCTACGGTTCGACGGCTCCTTGAACGTCGACCTAAACGAGTTCCAGACTAACCTGGTTCCGTGAGTGATAAGGTTTCCGACAGTGCTATTTTCTAAGAAAACTGTTTAGTTTCCCGCGTATCCACTTCCCACTCGCTACTTATGCGCCGTTGCTTTCCGCTGAGAAAGCTACTCACGAGCAGAACTCGGTGAATGAGATGACTTTCTCTTGCTTCGAAAACGGACATCAAATGGTAGTGTTGTTTGCGGACACGAAACGATCATCTAGTTGACCCTGATTCCCTAGGTGAAATGTGATCCCAAGGAGGGCAAATATAGTACGCTGCCAACGCAATTACTTCTGGTGGCATGCTGATCTCTTGCGATAGTGGCTTGCGCCCTCTTATACCGTGGGGATGTCGTTCCAAAAGATGTCCAGGCGGCCGTCGCCACCATAAAGACAAAGAAGACCATTCAGTTTGTCGACTGGTGCCCCACTGGCTTCAAGCTCGGAATTTGCAATGAACCTCCGGCCTACATCCCCACCGGTGACCTTGCGAAGTCGAGCCGCAGTCTCTGCATGTTGTCAAAGTGAGTTCTTGGAGTCTAGAGCCGGACATCAGCTAACCGTGTAATGTAGCACTACTGCCATTTCTGTTGCGTGGAATCGCCTTGGTGAGTCATCAGTATTAAAACAATGGTTTTCCTTAGCATTAACGCCGTGCCAGACTTTAAGTTTGATTTGATGTACTCGAAACGTGCTTTCGTCCATTGGTACGTTGGTGAAGGAATGGAAGAGGTACGCCGTCTTTTCTTCGCACTTCAAAGATCTCACCGCGTCGCAGGGTGAATTTTCAGAAGCTCGAGAGGATCTTGCTGCGCTGGAGAAGGATTACGAAGAAGTGGGCACCGACTCCGCAGACGCTGAAGAAACCGCCGAGTATTAAACAATTCGCTTCCGTTTTTCTTTCCCCTTGATATATTACTTTGGAAAAGTGATTTAGATAAGATATTAACTTGTCAGCGATTAGCTTAACCTCCGGTCCATCAAAGAATATATTTCTGGGGTTCTACCAAAGGACCCATCTTTTAGTTCATTGGTCTGTGTAACATCTGAAGGGTATATATATTCTATCCTAAGTCGAGGTGATGGTTATCTCCACGCCAAGTCCATTGTCAGCGAGCATCATTGAAACACTGTCACGATGTCAGTACTTCAGTACTACAATAGGCTCAGATGATAACTACCTCGACAAGGTCTGCACTAGGTAGAAGTAACCTTGCGGTGCACTCTCAGCGGCCTTTAACATCTGCTCCCTTGAATGGGTAGTCAGCAGGCCGATTACCCTCGACCCGGCAGCCAAGCCGCTCGTAACACCAGCGGGTGCATCCTCTACAACAACGCCTCATTATGAAATACGCCCATGTCCTAGCGCAAAATTTGAAGTTACTCACAATCCGTTGCACTGACACCGCATCTAGCAGCACCCTCTAGGTATGGTTCTGGGCTTAGATAGGCAGGGTTGGTACACATATCGACGAGCAAGGAATGAGGGTATTACTGTGGTTTTCCTTTGTGGACATCATCCGCTGTTACGAAATCATCGGGAAAATCTATGTTTGCTGCGTTCAGGGCAGCAGTAGCATAGGCTCTGGCCGCAGACGTGCAAATCGTCCACCGTTGATTCGGTTTACTCTTGGCTAGCGACAGCTATAGTATAAAATAAGTGACTCATTCGTTTAAAGAGCTGCGTAACAGGAGATATCTCACATTGTCGAGGATTGAGCGCACGCCAGGGAGTATCTTGATGCCATCCTCTGCAGACTCGATGATAGCTCGCTCGAACCGTTCAGCTTCATCCTAATAGAACAGCTGCGATCAGAAAGACGCGAACACATGCGAATTGAGAGCTAAGACACCTTGAGCAACTCTGGATCAGTGATGCCGCACCACTTTGCAAGATTATCTGCGGTCCTGACGCCGTGCGAACCTGGAAAAGACCGATTTTGAGTCGCGGTGTTGTTAGGCTGAGAGGTGGGATAGTTACTGTGGAGGATCGTCTCTACGTCGAGCTCGGGGTATGTCTTTGCAAAGGTTTCCCAAGCGCCGATGACGCCGGCGACCGAATCGACCAGCGTGCCATCCATATCAAATAATCTGGCTAGTTATAAGTCTTCGCAGATGTGGGATAAAGTAGAGTCGTACACCGCGCCCACCTGGAACTTCACCTCGGGCATCGTACTAGCTGATGGGGGTGGGGACTAGGATGTGGGCGGACTCGGAGACGGGTGCCCATCTCTCGAGGTTATGTACATAATGACAGGACAGTGTTTGGATCTAAAGCCGCTGTCAAACAACCGCTCATCATCCATCCCAATATGGACTGTACCATACAGCAATGCCACCGCGACGTCGTCAACAGTACACTCAAGAAAGCATCGACCAGCAACTTCAGCAGATACATCTCCTCGATGCATCCTCCTCCTCCGAGAACCTGGAACAGCTTGGTCCCATTATCAAACAAATCCATGCAAACCGACAGCAGGAGGTCTATCTGCGCAACCTTCAAGCGCTCATTGAGGGAAAGGACTCAGAGATAGAAGGCATCTGCACAGAAAACTATCAGGAGTTCATCACCTCCATCTCGACTCTCTTCACAATCAAGTCGTACACCACCAACCTCCGCGAGAAGATTGCGACCTTGGACGAAAGCGTCGGGCACCTGGGAAAGGGACTCGTCGAAAAAAAGAGGACTTTGCTGCAATCAAAGAAGACAGCTTCAAATCTTGACGAAGCGATCGACACGTTTCAGGCTTGCTTAAAGCTTCTCGACGTCATCGACCGTATTGGCGACATGATCAAGGAAGGCAGGTTTTGGAGTGCCTTGCGAGTGAGTCAAACGGATATCGTTCGAGCTCCTCGTGCTGAAACTGTTACCCTCACAAGTCTCTGGAAGACATTCAGACCATGCCGTTGACATCGCTGTCGCACACCCCGTTATACCAGCATATACTGTCTTCTTTGCCCTCGCTTCGAGTCCAGGTACAAAACGCTGTTACTGCATCCATGAAACAGTGGCTACTTGAGATCAGAAATGTCACTGCTACAGTGGGGAGGTCAGCCATGGAGAATATGGATGCGCGCACGCGAAAGTGGAGAACCCGACGCGAAAAGGATCCAATGTTGAGATCAAGTCGCGTGGGCAGTGCGGTTGAAATGGTCACATATGAGAGAACTGACAGTAAGTCCCGGCTGTACCAGATTGATTGTGGTCTTGAAATGTCGTGATTGCACAGATAATGTCCTTGACAAGGACAAGATTAAAGTTGACTTCCAACCGCTATACCAATGCGTTCATATCTATATTTCCTTGGATTCGCTCGATGATCTTCGTACCTCGTACCAAGCTGATCGCAAGGCTCGCCAACTTTATCTTGATTCTTGGACGTTGCTAATTCTCTATTCAGGCCCAGTCGGACCTTATTCTCCCCACACCACTCTCTTTATCCTCTCTCCCTGTCCTCTTGGAAGAAATATGTGGCTTCTTCATTATAGAATCCCATGTACTGGAAACTACTTCTGGCTTCCGCTCGGAAAGAGAAGTCGAGGAGCTTTGGGATGCGGTTGTGTCTCGATTGTCTTCAGCTATCGGTTCCGCTTTGGTGAAGCAAAAGGATCCTGACACATTTTTGAGAGTGAAGGAATATCTAACAGCGTTTGTTATGACACTCGAGGTGATTGTTGAATGTTGTCGCCTTGACCGTGACACCAATGACGCAGTTGCACAGTCCTATTCTTACTCAACACATTCCCTTCATTCTCTAACACTTGCTCTGTTCGAGAAATATACGGGACTACTCGAAACTGAATTTAGTCGGAAGTTGGATTCGGTACGTTCCAGAAATATAGATCTCTCACTTGTCTCAAGCAAGATTTCTCCTAGGTTGTGCTCACAGATGATTTCTTGTCAATGTATATTACGACGTCGTCCGAGAAAGAGTCTGTACTCAATAACGTATGGTTGAGCGCTTCTGAAAAAGAGAACCTTATCCAGTAATGCTGCGCTCACTTGTATAGGCGAAGATGTACTTAACCATTTCCAGGAGCCCTATACCGCTCGCTCTACCTTGGTCGCAAAGCTTTTACCTCTGTTGTCAAGATGTAAGCATGCTTCATTCACGTGTGGAACACTCATAACATTCACAGATCGGAGCCTTCATTCGACAGTTTTATCAGTTTGTAGAAGGCGTTTCGCAACACCACAGTAACATCGACGATCTCCTGAGTCGGGTAAAACTATGTGATCACCTTGGCCTAGCCCTCACTTACAAGAGCTCCCCTTTAGTCACTTGATAAACTTCTGTCGAACCACATAAGTGACAGCATAAACAAACGGCTTCAAAGTACATCAGCGCTCTCGCAAATTGCACAAATTGTGACCAACTTGGAGTACTTTGAGGTAGCTTGCGCTGAGCTAGGACAATCACTCACCAACCTCAGGTAGTTCTTACCAATTTACTAAAAGATTTGCGGGTATGCTTACTCTCCACAGGTCCACGCAACGAGGGGGGACGATCCGTCTCGCTTCGTCACCCTTTTCAGAGCCATTCCAACGATCTCAGAGACGGATCACAGCCCTTATTACCTCGAAGCTTGACGACTTCTTTGATTTATCTGAGTACGACTGGACACCACAGGGCCGCGAAGAGATGCCGAGCATGTATCTCTATGAGCTCGTGAACTGGCTTACCACTGTCGTAGATTCTCTTGCGCTCAAGGATACCTACAAGGAAGAGGCCTACAAGGGTGCTGTAGGGTATATCGCTGAGTCTTTTATGGTACACGCTCTCTTGGCATTGGTCCCTTTGCTGATATGAACATGACATAGAACTTCTGGATTGGTCCGAAAGTGCCAGCGATGAACGAAAACGCTGTCGCCAATATGGTGACCGACATGACATTCCTGGAAGGTGAGATCACGAGGATAGGGCGAGGGCACCTCAATTCATCGTTCACCGAATTACACTCCGTGTGTACTCTGAACCTACAACGGTTTCTTGCTCTGATGGTGCTTGCAGATGGCCAAGATTATCCTAACAGATACAGTGCAGGATTATCTGAACGCAAATGTTCGACAAACATCCTACAGCGAAGTCAAGCCAAAAAGGCTGCAAGCACTTTTGGAGAAACTTGCCAGGTATGGGGCCACCCGGCGTGACAATCCTTCTAAGGAGAGATGTGAGAGACGCAGGAAGGAGGCGGAGACATTGCACAGGATGAGCCTTACATACACCTAGTCCTTAGTTAAACAATCACACTTTATTCAGGCAAGCGTGATGATAGAAGTTGTGAACATCTATAGCATACTTGCAACAAGACAGCAAGTAGAAACACGGTCCCCAAGTAACAAGCGGTGGTTTAAACGTTTAATAGTAAAACGGTGTATCATTCAACGTCGTGAGGGAAGGTGACCAATCAAGTGAACATACGGAACCAACTCAGCAGAGATCTACTCTGGCTCCTCACCTCCGTTTGTTGATGTTTGTCGCCAACCACTCGAGACCCTCGTACAGCCCATCACCAGATGTGGCGCAAGCGGCCTGGACCAAGTTCCACGTCAGCCATCCGAGTTTCGGCCACATCTCCAATCTGGGCACTGACCTGAATATACCATGTCCGCTGTCTAAGGGCTTGGAGGCCAAGTTTGTCGGTGATTTCAGCGGCATTCATGGCGTTGGGAAGATCTTGCTTATTGGCGAAGACAAGAAGAAGGGCATCCCGAAGTTCATCCTCGTTCAGCATTCGTTGAAGCTCTTCGCGGGCCTCCGAGACACGTTCCCGATCATTCGAGTCAACCACGAAGATGATCCCTTGCGTGTTTTGGAAATCTGAAGTAGAAGATTAAATAAAAGATAAGCGTATAGAACACTGACAACGTACAATGCCTCCAAAGAGGGCGGATCTTATCCTGTCCTCCAACATCCCATACGGTGAACGAGATGTTCTTGTATTCGACCGTCTCGACGTTGAAACCTGTAAAGTGTAAGAAACCAAGCTAATCACAGCTGGTCATGTGCCTACCAATCGTAGGAATCGTAGTCACAATCTCGCCGAGCTTAAGCTTGTAGAGGATGGTGGTTTTACCGGCGGCGTCAAGACCAACCTACACAAATGAGTTAATAAGGTAGTCTGGGGCAGAGGGCACTGTACTTCACCATCAAGATACCTAGAGAAAATGGCGACGTCAATTGGTGTGAGTGAGACACCTGCTAGATTCGATGCTTACGCATTTCCTTGTTCTTGAACAAGGTGGAAAGAAGACGTGACACCGAAAGACCCATTGTATGTTGACGACGACGAAGAAAGACGATGGTTTGTCGAGTTGGCTGGAGGTAAAGAGCAAGTTTGCTGTTTGGCAGGTAACGTGTGAGAACGTGAGAACAGCCTTTCGAGCTCCGCTACTTATGGCACGCCGTTCACCGGCAGTGCGGCGTGCGCTCAATGTTCAATGAAAATTCCACCGCCGTGTTTCACGTTACACGTACTGGTACACCGCATAGTCTACGTGTTCTTACTGCGGAAATTTGGTGCGCGTCATTCCTAGCCCTGTCACACTTATATCCCAAGCTTGTCCACGAGCTGGCATATCCCTCAAAAACCTGAGAAAGTCGTTACTTTAATGAATGTTTTCGCCGGCTTTAAAGTGAATTGCACAGGGGTCCATGTTCCCCTTCCCGCCATTAATCCCACGAAAAGTCCTTGGCGCGAACACGACCACTTCCTAGGTTGTTTCCAGCGTATGCAGCTTCTGCACATGGTACATACACCGATCGATCGATCAAGAGTGGTTGACGATACTATATTCCAAGCCATCAACTTAGATTAGTACTGCCGGGTGTTCCAGAATACTTGGTTGCAACGATCGAAGACGGCGCGATAATACACAGTTCAAAAAACAAGCTCAGTCTGCGTGCTGAGCGCTGAGTCTTGTCAACGAAATAATTAATGGCCATGCCTTCGTTCGCACGTGGAGGCCACGACAAAGGGTGAGATCATAGCCAAAGATGAGATCGACAAGATTCTTTGACCAGATACAGCAGCCAGTTGACCAAAATCTGTCTCATGAGAGGAAAATGCCCAATCTATTGCGAACGAGAAAAAAGAAACATGATGCTACTCAACTGACCAATGAGATGATAGTAATGACACAGCGAATGCAAACCAGTAAGGAAAGGAAGGGCTAATACAGGGCTAATGTAAGAAAGTGACAACGAGTAACAGTGATGGAACAAGGTTGGTGGTAGAGAATACAGGTTCTATGTAACACGATTAAACCGCGACTTGCATTCGTACAGTAAGTGAGATAGTATCATTGGCACAAAATGCGCTCTACTTTTGGAGTTCCCCATCAGAGCGTCAGTTATCGACTGGTCGTGACGATGCAAAATGTACTTGTTTAAGTTTGCCCCGCCAGATGGGCGTCCAATTTTTTGCGCCACCCGGCATAGTATGGGCAGGCTGGACTTGGTTGATATCCGCAGAGCTCGAACAGGACAAGTTGTTCATGGAATCCGGCGTTAAACCAGACTTGCTCTCGCGCTACAAAATAGGGTCCCGTCAGAAACAGGAGACAGGCAACACAACAAGAGCTAACCTTCTCGAACTGCCGACATCGCTAGTGTAGCATCAATTCGGCGCGTACACATCACTACAGCGTGTCAGAAACGAGGAGGCTCGGAACGTATAAATTAAGTCGCCTTACGGTATGCGGCAACTACGGTCGCACTCCGAGTGAGACCCTGGTGGCAATGCACGAGGACTACCCCTCCGGCCGCGATGGCTTGCTCTATGAACTGACACGC
The DNA here is from genome assembly GCA_038092515.1 of Boletus subparvulus. Classification (NCBI taxonomy): domain Eukaryota; kingdom Fungi; phylum Basidiomycota; class Agaricomycetes; order Boletales; family Boletaceae; genus Boletus; species Boletus subparvulus. Next base: position 27,332 of record JBBPQL010000045.1, read on the forward strand.
AGTGGGAAGCCAAACCAAAAGATCGGCGAAGTCGACATCTTCAACAGGAATTCGCAGATGAACGATACCAGATTCGGGAATCTCTGCGGGAATTGCATCGTCGCAAACGGATACAATATGAGTAATCCGGCGTTCTGTTAACGACCGTGGTGACCTGGCAGCATGGATACTGGAAATGTAAGGTACATCAGGGAATGATACGTCACAAGGATAATAAGCGTCATACTTTCCGAGATACAGCCTACCTGGGATGATTGTATCAACGTTCTTCCAGCCCATTGTTCCTGGCTGAAGAGTCTGGAATTCCTGTTAGAATGTCCGAAGTGACACCTCGATACATTGTTGGTTTTGTAGTTTCGGAAAGGTTCCAGTGTTTAGCAGCGGTAGGCAACTCGGAGAATCGAGTAACCGTACGCGCCATTACTTGTGAATAAAGGCTTGTCAATGATGTTCGATGGCAGTGTGAAGAAATCGCATCGTCACAGCCAGAAGCACCCGCTGAGGAAGAGAGTCGAAATGCGATGCCCCAGACGTTGTACTCAGAAAGGAAATCGTTCGATGGGGCGCGCTCACCGCCACCAACACGGTAGACATGGTCACTGTAACTTTTCAGAAACAAAAGGTCAGGTCGTAGGAGAAACATGTACCGTGCCGGGAGAGCTGTTAACCTAATCCGGTGCTTCTCTTCGCTCTACTTGCCACTTGGGGCAATTTACGCGACAAATTTCCCAGTAAAATGACCATATTAGGCAGTTCTGACGAACATAATGGACATGTACCTGTTTTCACAGAGGGACGCCGGATGTCCAAGTAGCCGTGTCCGAAGCCGAACCACCCAACCTGTTGGAGAACAAACATATCAGCTTGACTTCCATGCCCTGTATTATAGATCCAGTGCAGTGACATCGACAATTTAAATTTCCAAGTAAAAGCGCGTACCTTGTGCGTTTCCACCCGCATTGCCGCCAGTCCGGGTCTGTGTGGGATATGCACCCGTGCAAGGTACTGCAATTACTGAGCAGTAATACAGCAAGCAGAACACCATGATATCATGCAACGATAATCGTGCTTCAGGCTCATTGGACCGACAAGTCTGTCCCAACAAGTCTTGACGGCTTCCATGCCATTTGCCGGCTCTCCGGGTGGATCCTGTCGCTAAACGATGACCATGCCCAATGCACGCCTTTACCACATTGCTGAACAGTGCGATCTCCACGAGGCTCGATGGGAATATAACGAGGTTGTCGGGATAATAGGCAACTGACAGCACAGTGCCTTGGACGTTACACGTGCCCAGTTGTTAGTCGGACAGCCGCGTGCATTCTGCGCAGTGGGGGTGCGGAAGACAAAAACGTGGCAAGCCACCTGGAGCCCGACTCGGAGCCTGGACTCTGCAGCGAGCCCCCTCAAAGCCTCGTTGTTAATTGTTCGCCGTGACGTCGGAGATAATATTTGCCACACGAAAATGGTATGCTCTACAGCTGACCCAGTCCACGTAAAGGTCCAGGAGATTCATAAATATGGACCCATCCGAGTCGCAGTGCCAAACCAATCGCCACATCCAAGTTTTCTATCTGCCAAACGATCATATTACCTTTGCGTTAGCAAACCCAAGTCAGGAATGCTCCAAATCGAGTGGAAGTCTTCTGTAAGTCGATTTACGCGAACCCCTGTCTACCGTTTCTTGATTCCGAAAAGCTTTATCACTCAGATGGCCGGCGGCGCAGTCGTCCAAAGGCTTCGACGGTGCATGGCTGGCTGGTGAAGTGGCGTGCTACGTTCAGCGGCAACGAACGCCTTCGCAAGGAGGGCATCCGTGAAATGCGCGAAGCCAAAGCCGTGCGAGAGTGGAAGAAACAGAAAAAGGCTGCTCGGCAGGCCAAGGCCAAGGAACGGGGACAACACACGCCAAAAATGCTGTCTCACGTTTCTCAACACTCTTCTGCCAAACGTCCGAGTTGCAGGAGCACTCGGCATCTGACTTCCCCAACCCACTCGCCACTCACAGGACCTACCCCCGCCAACAGTCGGCGATCTAGTCATAACCGCCAGGGAGCGAGTAACCGTACTCCACATAGCTCACGAAAAGTTTCCCATAACATTCGGAGGGACATTGTTCGAACTGCAGAGAAGAAACGATGATCGATATCCCATTCACCAGTATTGTGTATTTATTATCCCAGGACACATATTTATGCCGATAGATAATTTGCATACTATACTTCGAGTCGGAAAACTGACCACGTAACGCGTGGTTCATTACGAATGGTAGCCGACTTGCAATAGATATTCCTAGACATAGTATAGGCAGGAAGACTCGAATCCTGCGCACCGCGTATAACAGGAGGAGTTACGGTACCCGGATAGAAATGAATGTGCAGTTGAGATGAGGTAAAATTGAAAGCAGTAAGAGTTCTTACGTACAATGTTGCTCAATGCGAGTTGTCTCCCGTACCGGTGATACCTGGTTTCTCTTCTTCTTACGCCTTTTCCGTTTCTTTCTGCAATTGTTCAATTCGCTGGTATTACCGGGTTTATCAGTGAGGTCCGGTGGGCCGTCGAGATTTAACAATGGGATGCCAAGCGGCTTAGCTTTCTCAGGTATTGGTATGAAATCAACGTGGAATCGACTGATTTCTGGGGTTGTTGGTTTTCCCGGAACCGGAACTTGTGGGGTCCAGAAGAATGAGGCAAATGCGTGGACAGTAAGCACAAAATTCTAAGCGCACCGGAAGCTTCCCGGGACTGTTCCGAAATCGAGGGGACAGTGGGGACGACAGTTAGACTCGGGGAAAACGTGGTCTGGACAGACAATCTCACAGGCGGTGAGGAGACCAACGTCGCTGACCGCTGCCCTTTAGTTACGTGGGATTGCTGATCGCCTGGCCCCATCCGCTGCCTTGCTTTCCCAGAGGATGAATCTGGCGGGGTCCAATTATTATACTGCATTGAAGGGCAAAATAGATGCCCCTGACTGTGCTTTGGGAGCTCCGCTAAGGTGGAATTCTTTAGCAGGGAAACCGAGTGTTGAGAACCACTCTCAACAGAGGGACATGCATTGGCCTCCGACTCGGCTTTTCGTTTCTTCTTGCTGCCTTCGTGCCTAAAGGGGTCTGCCTTCGTTTTCCGCTTAGATGGTCTCCCTTTATGTTCCTCGTCGTCTGATTTCGAGGGATCTTGCGGTTGTGATTCCACGACACCTTCGGTTTTTGCTCCGTTCCTCCCAAGTCTACGCTTGAGTTTGGAGGCTTCATGAGCCAGTGGTGGTGCCGTAGGGATAGATGCACCAACACCCAATCTGTACAGATTCTATTTGTAAGTACGCAGCACGGATAATATCGTCGGGTACCTTGGGGGTCGGCGTAGTTCCTCCTCGAGTATTTGTGTTACGTTCACAGCGCTGGACCTAAGTTGTGCAAGGTGAGTAGGTTTTATCCAAGACGTGACTAGATCATGTGCAAAGGACATGGACATGTCAATCTGAGCCTGGAGACTCTCCGTGTCGACATCATTTTCGGCGGCCATCTTCCAGCCCGGTGGGCGCACTTCAAGTTCAAGTTAGTCCTAGGCGTGGTTTCTCACGCCGTCACTCCGACAGGAGTCCCTTCCGCGCCAATACCTTCTCCCTCGTTCGACGCCATGGCGAACAAGCGGAAGAGGGATGATTTCAGTGACTCCGATTCAGACGAGGTAACACCAGGAAAACAAATCCTCCCTGTCGCAAACCTCCCGTACGACTTTGATCAAGAACCCCAGGATGGCATGCAATACTTGTTCTTGGTTAGGTATTGTCTCGACTTCAGTACTTACACCACTTGCATTCACTAAGCCCGTAGACGAGATGCACGTCGATTGCCTCGCATCACCAGAGTGCGAAACCCATATGAAGTGCCCGAGACAAAGGTCGCGCCAACATTTACACCCTTATCTACCAATGTCCTCCCCTGCGAGGAGTGGAGGATCGCGTTTCAAACACATTTCTGCAACCTGAGAAAGGTACTCGTGTTCCTAGGTTGATATAATACTTGTATTCATATGGAACAGAACCTGACCCAGGCGACAATCCATGTCGGTCACGATCATTCAGGTTCAAGACGGAGGGTTATTCCACCGAAGAAAGATAGGGATGCGTGGTGGAAATTCCTTGCTGGCCATCCCGAATCAGCATGGAGTCCAAGGGACCGATCTGTACGGAAGAAACTCAGCACGTCACACCGCACGCAAGCATCTGCTGACCCCGCTGAGGTTGTACAGCCTGGGAATGCGACGAACCTCCTTGATGTGCAGTCAAGAGACGAACCTTCTCACCTCTCCATCACCTACCTTTATGACTTGCCACGGAATGCTCCACGACACTCGAGCTCCCTTGACATTCTTCGAATCGCGGAATCGACGCATGTAACCCCATTCGCAGTCGACCCTTCGATATCGTCCGAGGAAGTTGGGGGAGAGCACATCGAACACCTTTCACCTCCCGAGGTTACGCCGAGTCATTTACGGGAAATTGATCATGTATGACCTCTGCTTCTTAATACCGTTCTTTTTCTGATTCTTCGGTAGCGAATGTCAATTCACCTGCTGATGTACTTTACACATTGGATCAACGTCCATCTCCAAAATCCTAGCGACCCACTGGCAACCATCTTAGTCAGCCACGGGCGGTGGATTTTTGCGCTTCTCACCAAAATCGAGGATCAGTTATCTGCTGACGAGATGAATCTCCTGCGCAATCTCGCCCGTGCCTGCCTCGGGCTGATTCAAAGGTATAGAGGCGGGCCTGCAAAGAACAATGCAGGGCTTGAAGGGGTTGCAAGTCCTTCGCTCGTAGAAAGCACGGCGCACATGTCGGATGCGTCGTGCTGGATGATCTTCGCTGCGATTGCAGGGTATTGGAGTCAAAGGGACCTTTGGGCTGATGCCGAGACCACATTGGCCAGTGCTTGATTACTTCCGCGGGCTTGGCATGCCGACGGATCCGATACTTCGGCTACTACTACTGTCGATGATGGTGGCCACGGCGCTGGATAGTGGTCTGTCTTTTGATGTAAACGAACATGATTTGTATATCGACCACAAGTGTGAGTATATTCAAATCTGTTAGTGTATCGAGACCATGAAGCGACGCCCTGCCCTGTAGGTGGAAACGGAAGTCGCTTCAAATCTGGCAGGCATGTGTTGTCCAATTTCAAGGGTTGTCGTTTACTTTTATGGTTAGAGCCCATCAAAGGTACTACTACTTCCCTTGTCTCAACAAATCGTGCCTGGACCAGACTATCAAAAGCGTTACGTGACAATATTTACTACACAACTGATGTTGGTCTGGGTTCAATCTGTGCACCGCCAAACCGGCGATTTGCGACCATGTCCCTTCCTCTTCCTCTTCCTTTTCCTCTTCCTTTCAAATCCGCAGCTCGTCCACCCGGTCTTGCTAGACTGTCAGCATGCGTGTCTTCGCCAGCGTCTTCTTGACTGTCACCTCGGCCTTTGCGTACCAGGTCACATACCCTGGCGGCAGCCAAGGTTGGAATACCACGGGTCCCAACTATCTGATGTGGGATCGTGTCGACACCGACCCCCTCAACTTCACAGCAGTCCTAACGAACCAGGCGAGTCCTTATGCGCCCACGTTTCTTCGTGCTCCCTTAGACTAGATGCGTCCGCAACATAGAACATCGCCTATAATCAAATTCTGGATGCCGTCGTTAACGGAACACTTGGCAGCGTTATATGCAGTACACCTAGTGGAGGCTGGCCATCAGGCTCTGCTTTCCGTGTCAATATTGCTCTAGATTCCGAGGACCTCAACACTCTACTTGCTCAGTCTAGCGAGTTCAACATCACTGCAGTTTCTTCCGACGGGTCTACAACGTCTTCTGTATCAACTCAGTGAGTATTTGAGCCATATCTCGCTGCGCTTTACCTTACCAGAACTCACGTAGAACGGCCACTTCTACTGTCACCGCCACCGGTGTCTCTAGTTCAGACACCAGTACTACGCCTACTGGGGTCAGCGCTGCGTCCTTGGGTGCGGACGCTCAGGCTGGCTTGCTTACCGTAGTTGCTGCACTAACAACTTTTATTACTACTCTTTTCTGATCCTGATGGTCTATATCCACGTTGTGCTTGTTCATTATTCTGTTTTTCTCGATATCAGTTATTTTTTTCAATGGTTCTCCAGAGTTTACGCAGGGACCAAGTCTATATTTTACTTTGCCAATCAAGACAATTATTCTACCCTAGCCGTCTTCGTAGCTGCATAAGGCAGGTTTACCCAATACTGATATGCACCACAACTTCGCGCACCTGTTACCGCCCAGCTGGACATCACAAGTCGACGCCTGGCTCGCTGAGGACAGCCCGTCTTTTGACTACGCAGGATATGTGGTCGGGGAGGTTGAGCGGGAAGCATTCCTCTTTGGAAAGGGAAAGCAAGCGGCTGTGCTCGCTGGTGTCCCATTCTTCACGGAAGTCTTCCGACAACTCGAGTGCCAGTACGTAACCCTCCTAACAACCCTCTCGTCCGGCAATCACCATCAGATCTCACAGGGTAGAATGGCATATTCAAGAAGGCGAGTCATTTGAACCTGTCAAGCACGTCGCAACTGTGAGAGGGAAGGCCCGACAGCTCCTTCTGGGGGAGAGAATTGCACTCAATCTTCTCGCAAGATGTAGCGGAATCGCAACCAAGTGAGCATTGCATTTTGCTTAGATTAAGAGCATCCCTGATTCTTGTGGTTGGCAGATCGAAGCGGATGAAGGATTTGGCCAGGGCATATGGGTACAAGGGAGTTATTGCAGGTACGCGAAAGACGACGCCGGGTAATTTTACTGGTACTTGAAAATTTCTCTGCATTCACGTTGGCCTTTTTGAAGGTTTCCGACTGGTCGAGAAATATGGCATGATCGTCGGCGGAATCGACCCCCATCGTCATGATTTGTCTAGTATGATCATGCTCAAGGACAACCATATCTGGTCAGCTGGCAAGTCGTCTTTTTCGTGCTGTTTTGTTAGGTTCCATCTGAAATTTGTTCTAGGCTCCATCAAAGCTGCAATCCAAGAGGCGCGCTCTGTTGGAGGATTCAGTACACTTCTTGACGTGGAGGTTGGTTCAGAAGCAGAGGCCAACGAAGCGATTGATGCTGGGGCCGACATAGTTATGCTCGACAATATGGAAGGGGAGGAGCTTGTGAGCGTCGCACGTAAGCTGAAAGAGATATGGACGGGTAAACGCAAGTTTTTGCTCGAATCGAGCGGAAACATCACGGAAAGTAACTTGCAGGAGCGTGCCATCAATGGTACGTGGACTGGGCACTTACACCCTGATTCTGCTCACGTTGTTTTCCAGAGATCGATATCTTGAGCACCAGCGCTGTTCATCAATCCGTGCAGCACATTGATTTCAGTTTGAAGATACAGATACCGAAGTGAAGGGTATAGATATGGTCGATACATCAACACTCCAAATTAAACAATTTCAGCGCGTTCAGCCCAAGGACGTTAGCTCGTGCGGAATCCCCCCATGTCCGTACATTCCGTATGGCCTTCAGGTTGTCTTCAACACTCTGCCACATCTGGCTGGTTTCAAGAGGTGGGAAGAAAGGATGGTCAGTGCCGAATAACAACCTGGTGCATCCAACATCCGCGTCGTACTCTCCACCTGTAGCCTTGTACGCTTCCGCTCGTCCGATGACGTCGCTCACAAAGGCAAGCTCTTCCGCCCCATACGCAACTGCGTCGAAGTAGAGTTTGCCAAGATAGTACCTTGCATCATGCTTCAGTCGTTTCGCAACTATAGGATCGTGTGCGATACAGGAAGCAAGGCGAGAGGATAATTGAGGGAGAGCGCCACCCGAATGGGCCAAGAGAAGACGGAGGTTTGGGTAACGGTCCAAGACACCGGCCAAGATAAGCCGAGTTATTGCCTGAAATACTTCGTAAGGGGGTTTCCAGATAAAGTGACCCAACTTACGATTGTGGTTTCGAACGGAAATCCCAAAGCCAACGGAAGAACGTGGCCGTTCGCCTTGTCCCCGAAGGACTTGGAATCAACGCCATAATGAGGGTGAATGAAGACGACGAGATTCGCTTTCTGGAGAGCTTCCCACACGGGTTCCAGTGTCTCATCGTCCAGGCCATTGCCCACGCCCCTCGTGCCCATGATAACACCCGATATATGGGGCAATGTGTTGATCTGCTTGATGACATCAAGCACCGGTGATACGGAAGCGCCACGGACAAGTGGAAGCAGTCCAAAACCATACATCGACTTGAGCCATGGGAAGCCTTCCGCCTCAGGTGATGTGGAGCAGTAGTTCTCTAGGTCATTGTTCAATTCTTGCGCAAGAGCATGTGCACGCTCTGGGGGCAAGAAGTCAAGCCACGGGTTTGCTGAGCTGTCACCCAGAAAGGGATGTTAGGAACGTGAAGGCCATGGAAGTTACAACGATGGAGAACCTGACAAAGGAAATATCGATGTCGTGTCGTTTCATAAACAGCAATTTTTGGTTCCGGTCCCAGTACTTCCAGAGCACCGCAGATCAGCATGGTACACAGTCGGATCTTGACAACCCACCTGAGGTCCCACAGGACGGCCGTCTCCAGGCTCGCCGTCCAGGATCAAAAGCCGCTCTTCTGCTTGCCCGTCTGCGGTCACCCGACGGTATATGCAAGGGGCCGAAGAGCGAGCACGTAACTCCTCAGCATAACGTGGAAGATAGACATGAGTGTGAATATCAACGGTCGGTGCTCTCCCTGACAGAGCCCGTTTGGACAGTTCTGCCATGGTAGCTTTTCCCAAGTTCATCGATAAGGGCAGTGACGTGTCGATGTGATTTAGAAGCTCGCTCGACGAGGCAGTCGCAAAACGAGGTGGGATAATTCTGTTACGCGAAACGACGCCTGACCTTACGAATAGAAATAATTGAGAACCGCGATGGATCCCCCGTCGTTGCCTTTTCGTTGCCGTTCAGCTCCAGTAGCGGTATCTCGCTACATCTCTCTCAACCGTACAGAACAATGTCGGACAGTGTGTCGCATATCTTCCCTGAACCACGCTCTCCCCAAACCAGGATGCGAGCTGGCCTCGACGAGGTACATCTTGCTCCATTGGCTTGACTCCGTATATCCATGGGTAATATCGTAGTAGTTGGTACAGGTAGCTGCAAGACTTGCCCGTATCGGCGAGGAGTTCAGCGATGTAGTCGCTGAGTCGTCCAACGAAGTCGCAATGTGGAAAGCTCGCGTCGCAGAGCTTGAGGCACGGCCAAGCGCAGAAGACCACCAGACCCCGCGAAGCAGCAGGCAGAGCAACGCTGAGCGCAAGATAAAGCTAGTTCGGCGGGCCATGCTCGCGCTCCTGGAAGAACTGGGGGTAAAGTAGTATTTCGAACATAGTTGGCAATTGCTTTCTGATTTGAATTTACCCAGCCAGATGATGGGACATTGTCAAATCTCCACTCGCCACGACCGGGACACGTCCCAGCTGGCGAATCAACTCCGGGCCGATCATACCGACCGCTTGATGTACCAAAGATAGTATCGAATCTGGACGGCTGGCGCATGTCAACGACGCGCACACCCAAGAGTGCAGAAGTCGTATGTCCCATTCCTTGGACAGTCCTCGAGACAAGCTTGAGCCTCGACGAGGATATGGTATGTATTTGATCGTAAACCGAGACCATATCATTGGACTGTGAAATTGGCTTCTTTCCAGCTATGCTCGCTACAAAGGTGGGTTGGACGACGGCTTACGGAACGCTAACGAACTATTCGACTGACGACACTCAGCCTTGCACAAATGGACGATCTTTGCTTCCGTGTCCAGATCATTCGTGACATGGCCTTCATTTACGAACCAGTTGCCGTGGATGGCCCTTCGACGTCAGTTTTGTTCGACTGGGGATCACCCGCAGACAACCAGGATACAGCGACGTACATCCAAACGACCATATCTGGAAACAACATCTTCCATACGTTCACCCTTCCCGCCAAGAAGGTGTGTGTTCGTACGTTTGACTTTACAGTCCTTCTGACGTCATACTCAGTACAAGGCAGGCCAAACTATGTGGTATTACATCGGTGCTCACGTATGGACGCTTATACCTCCAATGCCCATCTGGCAATCGACAAGTGACAAGGTATGGTTCATGTTACAGTATTACCACCTTGAACCCCATCTGTGATGCCTTCCAGGGAAAGCATATTTTCCTCACTCGGCTCCGGAAGCGGTGCAACGGGAAGTACTCGGAGAATGACCTTGGTCGGATGATTGACAATGGTCAGCTCGTACCATTTTGCGTGGAAGTGTCGAGTAAAGCATCAATTGCGATGAGCAAGGCGTTTGCTGCTGATCGCCTTCATTACGGAAACTCAAGGCTCGGAAACAGGCTGAGCTGAGCTTGGGGTTCATACTCATTGCTGTATCATAGATACAATTCCAATCTGACGAGATGGATCGTCTTCATTCGATCCCTTTTGAAATATGTGGTAACGTGCATCTCATACACACATCACTAGGTACAACGGAGTATCAAGACCAATCACCTCCCACCACTCATCATCCGCATTCTATCAGGATGCATGCCGCCAGGGCCAGGATTGCTCGGAGATCCAGGTGGCCCAGCCTGTGCAGGACCGCCTCCAGGTGGGGGAGGTCCAAAGTTACCAGGAGGGAAGGGAGGGACGCTGCCAGCTGAGCCGGGGGGACCATTGGGAGGGAATGGCGGCACACCTGGGTAATGATTAATGGGGAACAATTCGGAGGTGAGAGTTCGAATACATACCACCAGGGAGAGGCATGGAACCTGGAGGGAATGGAGGAGGACCACCAGGAGGCGGACCCATGGCTCCTGGGGGCGGCATGACGCCGGGAGGAAATGGTGGACGAGCTGTGAAGGAGCTTGTTAGAGTAGTCAAAAAAAAACAATGAAAGACTACGCACGGAACATGCCAGGCGGAGGGCCGCCAAAGCCACCGGGCGGTGGAGCAAAAGCAGGCGGTCCTACTAGGTGCTGAGGACCAAAACCGAAGCCTCCTGGAGGAGGACCACCACCAGTCTCGTAAGCTGCTGTGATCTGGTCGATGATGCTTTGAGCCTTGTCGTGCCCGAGCGCTGAAGGAAGATATTAGAGAGAACTGGTTAGGAGCTGGCGGGCAGCCTGACATGCATAGTAGTCTCGGACATTGGCGAGGTGGTTGCGACCGCTGTTATGAGCCTTGCGGACTAGGATACAGTCAGAGGTATAGTGAGCTGGATGTAACGGGAAACGTACCCGAGGCCGAATCGTGGGTTAGAAATACATCGCAATAGTCGCAGTAGTGTTTCTATACTGGAGCATGAATAGAGTCAATGTGCATGGTGGAGCAACTTACCGGCATCGCGCAGGTCAGGTGGGTGTCGGGGAGAGAGTTGTCAGTGCCTGCTCGGAAAATGACACGTGCTGACTAATCATACGCGTGCTTGCATGGATCCCTCAACTACAGGCATACAAGAGCCATTTGATCTCATACGACTATCGCTCAGCGAGCGGGTGTTCGTAAAGCTACGCGGCGATCGCGAGCTGACAGGGATTCTACACGTGTGTCACTCCTTTATTCTGCATGTGTCGGGCTTGATCGTTGTGGACAGGCATATGACGGACACATGAACCTCATTCTCAGTGATGTCGAAGAGACAATCATGATCGTGGATGCTGTGGATGGAAGCTTTGAGGGACAGGGCACTGTGAAGGTGGGCGGGAATGCTGGATGATGCGAGCGGTGCTAATAGCCCGAAAAGGTTGCAAAGAGAAAGATGGATATGCTTTTTGTCAGAGGGGACGGTGTGATCTTGGTAGGCTGGGATGATCGGCGAGAGACTCGTGCTGACTAGCTGAACTAGGTGTCGCCTCCATCGCGAACATGACTCTACCCACATACAAGCTCGCATCTGCATGACATGTAACGATAGTTGATAATATAGAGCCCCTACGGGCGCGTTAAAATACACTGCATGCATAGCAATTCGGCTACAGAGTCGAGAGGTAGCTAGTCGTCACTGGCAGAGTCCGGGGCTACTGCACCCTCGGGCCACGTTTCTGGGTCACGGCGCCAGGCGGCGTGGATGACCTTCATCTGGGGGGTGGATTACGGGAGAGGATGGGGGATGGGGGGGTGTGCATACCACGAGGCTCATCGGCAGGCGGTGCTTGAGCCTGTTTCCCTTGACGAGGCCGTGCCAGACTTGGTCGATGCCGCGGTTCCACACGGGATCGGAGTGTGGGTCTGGCTGGCTGAGGAGACGCAGGAGACGGGCGTGGGACGGGGGGGTGCGTCGGGGAGGGGTGTCCGTGTCCGGGGATGCGAGCCAGCGGGCACGACGGGCGGCATAGTGGGCGGGCCCAGGTGGTGGGAGGGGTTGAGCCATATCGAGCAGGAAGTTCGCACGGGGGTAGTGGGAGCATACGGTGGCTGGTGGAGGGTTGTTGTGTCTGTCCGTCATGAGGCCATCGCGACTCGTCTACCGACACACGTCGCCCGCGCAGTCCACCACGTCGCTCTCCGACAACGACGACGACGATCCAGCTAAATCAGCGATCTTTTCACGCTCCCTCTCCGCCGTCGTATCCCCCGCACAATGGGCCTCCCGTCTCCACCACCCCGACCCCACCGCGCCCCCCTCCTCTCACTCCCCCATGTCGCAGCTCCCCCCCGAGGTCCTCATACACATCCTCAAGCATCTCCATTCACAGCGGGATCTCTATCATGCCGTCCTCGTCTCTCGTGCCTGGTGCGAGTGCTCCGTGGAGCTGCTCTGGCATAGGCCCAGCTTCACCCGTCTCTCCACCCTCGTCAAGATGATGCGGGTCCTCACCCGCGCAGACCAGACCTTCACCTACGCTCGTTTCATCCGCCGTCTCAACTTTCTCTTCTTAGGCGCCGAACTCACCGACGCCCTCTTCTGCCGCCTCGCCCAGTGCGATCGGCTCGAACGTCTCACCCTTGTCAACTGCCACGCCATCTCTGATGACGCTCTGTCGCGTGTCCTCCCCTCCTTGCCAAATTTGGTCGCAATCGACCTCACCGGCGTTACCAAAACGTCCGACTCCGTCATCGCCGGCCTCGCCGCCGCCTCAAAGCGTCTTCAGGGAATAAACCTCAGCGGCTGCAAAAACGTCTCCGATGTCGGTGTCCTCGCTCTCGCCGCAAATTGTCCTCTCCTCCGTCGCGTAAAGCTCAGTGGCCTTGAGCACGTCACTGATGCACCCGTCTCTGCCCTCGCAAAGTCTTGTCCTCTCCTCCTCGAGATCGATCTCAACAACTGCAAGCACATCACAGACACCTCCGTCCGTGATCTTTGGACCCATTCAACTCATATGCGGGAGATGAGACTCTCCCAGTGCACAGAACTCACGGACGCAGCATTCCCTGCGCCCCTGAGGAATGACAACATTCCTCGCACCAACAATCCCTTCCCAACCCCAAAACTTGCTGAAGAACTTCCACCTCTCGTCCTCTCCAGACCTTTGGACCACCTTCGCATGCTCGACCTCACTTCCTGCTCACTCATCACCGACGATGCCGTTGACGGCATCATATCACACGCACCAAAGATCAGAAATCTTGTCTTGTCCAAGTGTACGCAACTCACCGATCGCACTGTCGAGAATATCTGCCTTCTGGGAAAGCATCTGCACTACCTCCACCTCGGTCACGCCGCAAACATATCCGACAGGTCCATCAAATCGCTTGCAAGGTGTTGCACACGGTTGCGATATGTAGACTTTGCAAGTGGGTCGCTCCCTCCCTTTCGACGGGTCTAGCACTCACCTTGCTTTTAGATTGCACCCTCCTCACCGACATGTCCGTGTTCGAGTTGGCTAGTTTACCCAAGCTTCGTCGCATCGGTCTCGTACGAGTCAGTAACCTGACCGACGAAGCAATCTACGCTCTTGCGGAGCGTCACAGCACTCTGGAGCGCATCCATCTCTCGTACTGCGACCAAATCTCCGTCTTGGCAATTCATTTCCTCCTTCAAAAACTTCACAAACTTACGCACCTGAGCTTGACCGGCATACCTTCCTTTCGTAAACCAGAACTGCAGCAATTCTGCAGACAACCTCCTCAGGTGCGTTCGCAACAGAAATCAAGTGTTGTCGTTCCTCACACCAAGCACAGGAATTTAATATGAGCCAGCGTTTGGCCTTCTGTGTGTACTCTGGAAATGGCGTCTCAAAGCTCAGGTCTTTCTTGACGGATCTCTTCAATACCATCACGGAAGACATGAATGGGGATGATGAAGAAACAGAGTATGACGATGATTTTGACGAGGGTTTCAACGAGGTTCCCCAAGACGTCGAAATGGAGATGGGCAACGAAGGCGATATCGACGTTGATGAAGATTTCATGCACGACGGACCTTTCCGTTACCGTAACATGGACGCTCCCATCATTCAACCAATCCAACCAACTATTAGCTCTCCGTCGCACGCACTCGAGGTACCGATACAACGCAATGTGACATTACGGCCTAGCCAAACACCCCCTCCATTTGGCGGTCCAACCACCCCCCTGCCAGCCCCACCCCAGTCTGTAGTTCAGGATGTCGTCATGCAACCCGTCGCGGGCCCTTCTAACGCAACGCAACGACGGTCACGGGGATTTGGACATCAGCCAGTGATTGAGGTATCCACCTCCCCAACACCCAGTGACATAGGTTCCAACCGTAGCACCGGAACGACGCAGTCGAATGGCGCTGCCTTTTTCCGGACATATCACGACTTTTCGTCTTCATCAAGGAACACTGAAGCGATGACACCCGACTATGTCTATGCTGAGATTGGGCATGGCAGGGGTACTGTCGGGCATTCAGGACACGTGAACCCTGTGCCCAGACATGCTTTCCCATCCACCGCCTCGCTTCACGCCACCATTGGCCCTGCCTCACAAGGCATCACCCAGGTTATGCACTCGGCAGGGATTCCCTTGGATATATATCAGGAGCAAGGGACACAAGTGTCGGATCCTCCCACCATAACAGAACCCTCTGTTCCATGGCCCCACCGCGAACCTCCATCCCCGGCGACGATGCAGCCTAGTCCTTCAGAGACATACCATACTGTACCGTCCGACATGGCTCCCAGTGTAGATCCTCGCGAGCCAGAAGCAAGGGGAAGGAGTGTGAAGAGGAGTCTGCGAAATACGATCAACGCCGCGGAGCACTATGCAACTGTCTTATTTGGACGGGGGTCTACGTCGAACAGCACGGTCCACGACGGGAACACCAATGGGCATGCAGGTCAATGGTCAAGGTCATAGACGACGTGGACGTGGACGTGTCGATGTTTGCATGTTTGTATCGCATTATGGGTTTGCCCGAGTATTGTTTTTCCCCCACTCGTCAGTTATAAAGCATTGGGACACACTCGTCTTGTTGTTTGTTGTTACAACTGTATTCATCTACCAATGTAGTCACCAATAACTATATCCTTTTACGGCATTTTTACGGTGTGACTTTCTGTCTCTGCCCAAGTCTTGAAATCGAAGCACAAACTATCACAACCATGAACATTCGCCTCGCGAGGGTACGTGTCGAAGAATACGGGTGTCTGCACTACTCACGATTAGCTAGATAGAAGATCTCCAGGGAATGCAAGCATGCAATCTGCACAACCTACCAGAAAACTACACGATGAAATACTGTACGTCTATCGCCGTTTCCCTACATGTCATCGTGCCTTCACCCCCGTAGACCTGTATCATGCCATGACTTGGCCGTCTTTGTCTTATGTTGCAGAAGATCATAAAGGACGGATAGTGGGATATATCTTGTCAAAGATGTACATTTGCCATCCCGTCGCGAGATATTCACGCTTCTCACTTTCATCCGCAGGGAGGAAACGGAAGAGCCTCAGGAGGGTTCACCACCCTCTGAACCTCCCCACGGTCACGTCACCTCGATATCCGTCCTACGGTCGTACCGACGACTGGGACTAGCTAAAAAGCTAATGTTGCAGGCTCGTAGGTCCATCTCTGCTAGAACATCGCCTGTGGGATCTGACGTTCGTATCTGTAGAAGAGGCCATGGCAACGAACTACAACGCCGCCTACGTGTCCCTTCATGTCCGAAAATCGAATCGTGCAGCTCTTAGCCTCTATCGCGACACGTTGGGTTTCACCGTCAAAAGTATCGAAGAAAAATACTGTGCGTCCTTTTTCTCTCTACCTCGTTGTAGGGAAGCTGAGACGATCTCAAGATGCTGATGGTGAAGACGCATATGCAATGCAATTGACATTCAGAGAGTGACCGCGTATCTGCAGTAATATATGACTGAAGATTTAATATAATGGTGCTTCACTACCCCGCAGGATCACCTTGGGGAATTTGCTGTGTGGACCCGCTTTGTATTCTGCTCGTTCCAAGCGCTTGGCGGATAACTTGAGCCGTTTCCAAACCTAATCGGTAATACCCATCATTGTTCCCTGCTTTGAACATTCCCATGTGTGCTTGAACTTCGTCCTGGACAACGCAGTTTGGTGAAGGAACATAGTAGGCGAAGGTGGGTGATGAACGAGGGGGTAATACCACAAACGTTCTTGGGGCTGGATAGGTAGGAAGGGTTGCTGGTAAAAACACATAAAATCTAGGAAAGGATCAGGCAATGACACATGATCCCGAGCCCGTGCTCACATCTTGAAAACTATGCCATGATCTGTGTGTGCAGCGACGAGGTTGTCCAGTCGCTCACGCATGGCTTTCTCGTCCCACAAACTGCCGATGAACTTCATGTGATCAGAAGCCCAGGCATATCCAGATGTGATATCGTCCCGTCGCATATATGCAGCTCCCGCAGTTGCGCCCGCGATGACGGCACCTCCGATGGTATATGCACTCGGTGCCCATTTAGCCCATGCTGACGCTGACGACGTCTCCGACGGTCCTGCCGTGATTTGAGGCAAGGCAAGATTGGGCGGTGTGGCGGTCGCACGCTCGGTTCCTTTGAAGAGCGAGTACACGTCGGTGACGATACCCCGGGCTGCATTCGCATACTCTACAGCGCGCGTAGCGCTGTTCTTGAACACGAATGGATGTATGCCAAGGTACTAAAGGCGGGCAGTTCATCCACGATCGACAAAGACGTGTAAAACGACTGACTGGAGTGTCGAACGCGATGCAGGCTATGATCCTGGGCCACAACGGCGCGTTTCGATCCGGCCTCGTGTTGACGAACTCCAACAAGGCATCCGAGGCTAACAGCCCGCCCATGCTGAAGACACCGCCCAATCAGACCGTCATACGAATCACGATCTCCAGGCGAACCGGCCCACCTATGTCCACAGAGGATGATCTTCAAACTTCCAGCGCCACTGCCATTGGCGACCTCTTTCTGGACGGTCAGCGTCGTGAGCCAATCTGCGAACCGCACGACAGCTGCGTTCTGGAGAGAAAGGTGGTATGTTCGATGTCACGGCGGTCTAGGGGTGGAAACACCAACCAGTTCCCCTTTGGTCTGATTTACAACGTCAATATTCCCTCGACGCGGCAATGTGATGGATATTGACCTCATAGGCAGGAAAGACAACACAATCGACGGGAAGATTGCCCTCACTTTCTGACAAGACGTGCTGAAGTCTCGAGGGAAAGTTCTCGAAAGTTGATTCCGTTCCTTTGAACCTGCGAGGTCTAGTGAGTCTGACGCTTCATGCTGTCCACGCGTCATGAGGGTCGCACCCGTGAATGAAGACGATGAGGAGTTCATCCCCTGGGGCTGCAGAAGTCTTCTCTTTGTCCGGCTGTTTGTCTGGTGTCGTCGCGCTCATTGTGAATAACACATTGCATGAGTCAACTATAACAGGACTACACTGTAGTGACGGTCGTCCGACATTTGATCCAAATATATAATCCACTGCACTATCCAAAGATGATCGAGTCCGTAACAGGCACATCACTAAGTCTCGCTCAAACCCGTGGACTGGCTAGAGTAAGGCGCCTGCGTCTGCAAGACGATTGGTTGGCTTTGGCTGTGAGATTCCTGCGAAGCAGGGCTAGCACTGTGGCTATGCACGCCGAGAGGCACATTCAAGGATCCACATCGGAAATTTTGGCCTCTGGCTGGATAAGAGGAACTATCCGGATGGTATTTTTGCTTGGACACAGGCTGCTCTGAGCTCTGGATCCCTTCGGTGGCGAGCACATCTGATTCATCGTCTGTGGGCCACCTGAGTTCGGTATTGGCGAGTTCATTCTCAATTTGCAGCTCAGGTGGAGGTGGAGGCTGGAAACCCACATCGTCTTCTTGTGTGAGGTGCTGTTCGACTACCTCTTGCGAGGAACAAGAAGACTGCGAAAGGGGACGATGCGTGGGCGAGCGTTGGCGGGAAGGGAAACGAAGATGCTGGTTTGCCTTGTGACCATTTGTTCGCTCAAACATCTCGACGGCCGCAGAGAGTCCGGAATGCCTGTCTTGCCTCATTAAACCTTCAAAGGCCGGTGAAACAGGCAACCTTTTGGGAGAATGGATTTGGGGAGGAGAAGACAGGCGTGCAAATGTATCGAACGTGTCATTTTCTAGACGTTCGTGTGTTTCGGGGGTCGATGGAGGTGACGCGGCCAGTGGCGGTGGTGTCTTACTCCGCGATACACCAGCAATTAGTCCTGAAGTTATACTAGTCTAGGGTCCTGACCAAGCGGATGGGGACGAGATACCTCTTGAGATGAAACTTGAATCTGTGTTTGGTGAGCTATTGAGACTCTGCAGGTCCATTCTTCTCATCAATGCAATCTCTGCCTTTTGCATGGGTTTCATTGGCCAGATGTGTTCATGTTTAACATGGGTAGCGAGAACGTCAATGCTAGGGAAGGAGGCTCGACACCAGTCCCACCGACATGAAAAGACACTTGAAGTAGTCATGGTCGAATAACAAAGTTGTCGAGGGGCTACAAATAGCTTGTTTGTACTTGTTAGGTTCTCAATGACTCATTGAAACCCATCAAGCAACGTGATGGAAGGAGACTTTCGAGAATCTGCGATACTGTCGTACATTGGCCTCCCACCTGAATACGAGCCACGGCCAAGCTCATCGCCCATCGAATTTCTGCAGAAACATCTACACGTGCTACCACCTCATTTGATTGTCGGCTTTTCATCCATTACGACACCGAAGCAGCGGAGCGTGATAGCAGAGATTAGAAACCGGAGACTGGCGTACACGGAGACGAAGCCAAAGCAGCTAGCGTTTGCAGAAGCAAGAGATCGGTGGCCACAACTCTGGTCTGGTCGGGGGTACCATGGACAGAAGGCAGCCCAAGAGGAAAGAGAGTGGGCAAAAAAGGGATTCTTGGGAGGTGGTACGCAACAAGTGGGAAAGCTTGGGACGCTGCTAGCCGATTACGAAGAGGAGAGAGAAGCGGAAAGAATACGTCAGGTCAGACTGCAACGAGCGACCGAAGAATTTGTACCCGAGGAGGAGGACAGTGATGAAAGCGAGATGAGCGACCAAGGTGGTGAGGAATCGCCAGAAGAAGAGCTGGCGACGTTCGAGAGACGGATAAGGGAGCTGTTCATTTATGGTATGCTGGAGGTGAGTGTTGCGAATGGACGTGGACGTGCATGACGAAGTGTACAGGGAGCGGACTACGAGTTGGTGGACTGGAGCGAGCAGTATGACGTCGAGAAC
Organism: Boletus subparvulus; assembly: GCA_038092515.1. Lineage (NCBI taxonomy): Eukaryota > Fungi > Basidiomycota > Agaricomycetes > Boletales > Boletaceae > Boletus > Boletus subparvulus. The sequence goes on from JBBPQL010000045.1 coordinate 46,986, forward strand.
GCAGGAGCGGAGGAGCAGTACTTTGAGGAGGACGAGTGACCGGAGGTGTGACCCGGTCTATCCTTTTTTGGGAATTATTCGGGGAATGGATCTCCTGAGTGGCATCATGTTTTTTGAGCTTGCCCTCATCCTCGTCGTTGGCCCACCCTAAATATCCCCTGCATGGCCCTGACCTCCGACATACAGCGCGCACTTCAGCTCGCTGTCGGTGAAGCCAACAACCCTTTTATTCAGTCCCAGTCAAACCGAACATCCAAGAAGAAACGCTCACGCGACGATGGCACCGCAGAGGATGGCCGCGGCAAGATGAAAAAGAAGAGGAAATCTACCTCGTCTGCCGATGGCCCAGTCATACAAACACCCGCATCCTTAGATCCAAAGGAACCATCCAACAAAGACAAGGGCAAGGGCAAGGAAGTGGCTCATACACTCCCTGCTGAGATCGACCAGCAGGACATCCCGGTAGACAGTCAGCACGCCTCATCCGCCGCCTTCCTGAACGCGGTGGTCGCTGCGGCTTCCGCGACCTCAAACGTACAGCCCATGGAAATCCCACCCTACCAGACCACCCCTCCTTATCAGGATCAACAGATCCTTCCTGACCAGCCTTCTCCTTACATCCAGTATCCCCCTGTCCATTATGGTTTCCACGATCCCTCTCAGTTCGGTCAGCCGCCTCCGCAAGGTCATCCCATTTTCCCTGGTCTAGGTGCTCCACTCCCCGACTTCAACTTCGCGTCCAATGACGATATCATTCGTGCCCTTCAAGACATGGACGTGTCGAAGATCGCGAGCGTCCTCAAGTCGCTCGGCGATGCTGCTGCTGCCAACGCGTCAGTCACCAATCCTGCTGCATTTGTCCCTCCTCCCCTCCCTCCTCTTCCAGCAAATACGATCGTTCGCTCGCAGTCCCAAGTGGATTTGCCGTCCACGCCAACAGGTCCCGCTCTCTCCTCTGTACCAAAGTCAACGAAATCATCACATAAGCGCGTATTGGACATGAGTCTTCCTGGACCGGGGCATATCAACCCCGAACATGCGCATATGCTTGCCAACAAGTGGATGAATGCGAGTAAACTAGCCGAGTTGGTCAAGACGCAAGGTAAACGAGTTGTTCCCAACGACGGTTCTCTGTTTCGAATCTTTGTCCAGGTCTCGTATATAAGAAAGGCAAATTTTCTGCGATAGAGGAGCAACAACTAAAAAACGCCATAGATGCATTCAGGGCAGTGCGTGGTTTTCGAGCTTTGCTTTGAACAGCCATTAATATGCCAAATTCAGTCCAGGGGACTCACAGACGAACAAATTCTGGAGATTATTTTTCAAAAGAACGAAAAGGGCAAGGAAAACGCCTTTTGGTCAGAAATAAGTACGCTTGTCCAGTTCCCGGTTCCATTTTTGTTTCATACCTTTCGCAGCTACCGCAATCCCGCAGCGCCCGATCATCGCCGTCTATCACCACGTCCGGAGGGCATTCCACCCGAAGAAGCAACAGGGAAAATGGATGCCAGAGGAGGACAATTCACTGCGGCGGTACGTCACTTCCATCTTCCCACAACAACGCCCGTCGCTCACAGCGTTTCGGCGCAACAGAGCCGTCACTGAACTTGGTCAACAATGGGAAAAGGTCAGCGAGATTGTAGGACGGATGTCATCAGACTGTCGGGATCGTTATCGCAATCATATCGCGAATCGTGAAGTCCGAGTCACCGGTCCGTGGAGCAAGGATGAGGAGGAAGAACTCACAAAGATTGTGACGGAGATGACCGTCAACCAAGGCAAAGACATTGACAACGATGTCTTCTGGGGAATCGTCAGTGAAAAAATGGCCAACCGGCGAGGGAGACAGCAATGTCGGATCAAATGGTGGTGTCCCTTTTCACCTGGTAACCCATTAAACACACTCACCTAGCTCCATAGGACGGATTCCCTCAGCAAGACGGTCAAAAATGAAGGTCAGAAACCACGCTGGAGCCCGCAGGATGCCTACATCCTGGTTCACAAGTGGGTGTTTGCTAATATTATATGGAACTAATTCTCGAACACTGTGACTGCAGAGTCGATTCGCTCAAAGTCCGAGACGACACGGAGATCGACTGGAAGACACTCCTTGATCCGGACTGGAACCTGTGGAGTGCACATTCATTACAGCGGAGGTGGTTGACTATGAAGCGCAGTATCAAAGGATACGAGGAAATGACACATCAGGGTTTGTGGTATCGACCCACCGAGTCTGTCATATTCTTAATCAGTTCTACAGAGATTATGGATATTCTTCGCGTCAAGAAGGCCCATTTACCGCCTGCGTCATCCGCACGACGGCGCAAGGTCACCAGTGCCGCATGTGTGGATGACCAAGATGGGCATCTCGATCCGGGCCTGAGTTCTAGCAATGTATTTCAAACGCCAGTTCCTGAAGTTGGATGTTCGGAGAGTACGCAGGACAAAGATATTGCTGGATCGTTGGACAATGAGGAATAATTCAAAGTATGCTTGGAAGTATTAGCTTCTCGTTCATAATGCAATACGATATGTCACTGGTCATTCGGTCACCTCGAACAGGAGTGACTTTACATCATACTCCTAGCAGACCAGTACCGCTTTTAATCCCCCAGCCCCTTCCTGCAGCGAAGCTGATCCCAACGCAGCTCAGCAAGAATCCTGCAAACCTGCAGCCGATATTACAGATTTCCAAGTGTCAGGGTCAGGAAACCTACCTGAAGAAAGCGACGCGAGAAATGGACCTTTCCTCATGAGGCGTCCGGGAAGAAGTAAAAATGGACCTCAGAACGGCAGGTGTGACTGGGATGCGCCGCGGAGGACTTGATGGAGGGCGAATTGGTGAAGGATTCGAAGACTTTGCCGCGGTTATAGTCGACGAGCTCGAGCTCGTCGATGTCATTTGGTGGTCTTGAGAATGACTGGGCGAACGAGATGAGCGCCCGCAAACTGCCGAACAATGGTTCAACATTCCTACATACTCACCGCATCTACAGGACGAACTCGATCTACACTCGATTTGGCCACAACCTACTCTCAACCAGACTACGACAACAGCATACCCAACATGGACTCAGATCGACCCGACTTTGAAGATATGGAACGGCTTATAGACCGTCTTCCCGAGACCGAAACAGAACGACGGTTGGTCAAACACTTAGTGATACGCGACCCGAACTGCGGAATAAGAGATGAATGGGTCACTCCAGAAATGACGTTTTGTCGACGCCTCGTATCTGTCGTACTCTCGGGAGTGCCAGACGCATCAGACAAGACGATCGTTCGGCTAGCGAGGGACAACCCAAACCTCCAGGGATTGGACTTGACGGGGTGCAAGTACGTCTCGGACGTGGCCATCGTCGAGCTGGTGTCGCAAGCGCCACCGCTGCAGTGGCTGCAGCTGAGCGGTGTTGTGTTAACAGACCCTACTGTCTCTGGGATAGCGAAAACGTTTTCAAAGCTGGTCGAATTGGAGCTATGTGACGAGCCGCTCTTGTCGGCGGTGTCGGTTCGGGACATCTGGACGTACTCCCGCAAGCTCCGGATGTTGAGGCTTGCACGCTGTCCACTGTTGACAGACAAGGCACTTCCAAGTCCAATCAAGAAGGGAGGCAATCCGACGACTGGACCTGACAAGCCATTGCCCCACCGGCCGTCGACATGGCTAGACGGACTGCCCCCGCTGATACTGCGGCACACTGCTGTGGACCTACGGGTTCTGGATCTCAGTTATTGTACGAAGCTCACGGACGAGGGGATTGAAGGGGTGCTCGTGCACGCGCCATCGCTGCACACGTTGTCGTTGGCAGGGTGCACGAACCTGACAGACCGGAGTGTGGAGAGCATCTGCAAGCTTGGGGTGCAGTTGGGGGCAGTTACGCTGGCGCATGTGTGGCAAGTGACGGATGCTGGGATCGTGAAGCTGGCGCGAGCGTGTCTAGGACTGAAATCTGTGGACCTTGCATGTACGGACACGCAGTTCTCGGGACGGGCTGTGTACTGACGTCAGACAGTCTGTCGACTGTTGACAGACATGTCGGTGTTTGAGTTGGCAGAACTGGAAAATCTTCACCGATTGGTGTTGGTTCGGGTGCCCAAGTTGACTGACAACGCGATCTACCATCTTGGGGACCACGCACGATCGCTGGAACGACTCCATCTGTCGTATTGCGATCGGATCTCACTCAAGGCGATACATCATTTGTTGCGGCGTGCAGCGAGACTGAACCATCTGACCGCCACCGGTGTTCCAGCTGCGCGACGGATGGGACTGAGTCGGTTTTCGGACCGTGCACCAGAAGTAAGCGGGGATTCGGACTGTGATTGTGGTGCTGACGGGGATGATTGCAGCCGTTGGACGGGGGCCAAAAGACGGCATTTCGGGTGTTCAGCGGGAAGAATATCGGGGCATTGTGTAGATTTTTGGACAAGGAGAAGTTGCGTCGGGAACAGGCTGAGGCGCAGAACATACCGTTTGTCGCGCGATCTGATGACAAGACGGACCTGTATTGATAACCGATTCGAGTTGTGGCTGCACAGTGACGTCAGCAAGGGATTGAGATCTGGATCGGATTGATGTTCGGGTCGGGCTATTTTATTCCTATTACGGAAGGTGTCGTTGTTGCGAGGTTGGTGGCTTTAAGTTGATCACCTCGATGATCCCCATCACCGCCTCTCCTCCGACTCTTCTTCCTCAAAATGTCACCCGCCTCGCCAGGTCAAAATCCGTGCCTTTGCACCCGGTTCACCTTACCCGAGCACAAAGCCGGCGCAGCGCGTCGCTCCCATCCGTGTTCCAGTTCAAGCCTCTCCCTCCTACCCCTCAGGAGATGCCCTCTCAACATGTCCCTCCTTCCTCCCGCCCTACATTCCATCTCGCCATTGACGCTTCTGACCCCGAAGAATATACCTGTCCTCACAACCTCGCGAGCACAGACTCCGGCGAGCCGGATATCGTGGCTGTTCCGTCCATTCCAGCCCACCCATTGCTCCACAACCCCTCCATTACTGAGCGCGAGGCCTCGAGGCGATACCATGCTCTCGCAGAGCTCCTCTCTACAGAGCTGGGTTATCTTCTCGACTTGCGAACCCTCGTCTCGGTATACACTCCACCCTCTCTTAGCGTTCCCAAACTTAAGACACCCCTCCCAGGTCTATCTTCGTCTGCTCCCCGTTTTAAAAAACCGTTCGTCTTTACCACTAGCTCCTGGCTCTTCATCAAATCCCACCATCGGTTACTTCGCACGCCCTCCGTCTGTTCATGGACTTCATTCCCAATTCGCATCCCTCCGCACACACTCCCACCCTCATCTCGGTGGGAGTACATACTCAGTGACTTCGGCGCACCCTGGAGACAGCCACCCCTCTGGCCCCGCCTTACCACATTCCACTCCTGCGAGAATGGAAAAATGTACCATGCGTCATCTATTCTCCGCATCAGACCTCGACGCTATCACCAGAAATGCGGAGGAGATCCTCGAGTTCCATGAGAGTCTTGTTCACCAGCTCCGTCAAGTCGTCTCACCCTTTGGCATCTCCATGAGTTCGAGGGATATTCTCATCGAGAATAGTGGTCAGTCCCACCGCAACTCTCCCATTAATGTCAATCGCGCCATAAATGCAGTCTCGACAGTATTTGTCGATTATGTACGCCCTTCGTTGTCCCACAGTTTTATCCTCTGAATATGTCGTACAGGCTTCTAGCTTTGATCGATACCAGTCTTTCTGTTCTGGACACTCGGAAGCGTTTGATATAGTACGCAAGGTTCAACACAGATACCCTGCCGAATGGGACGCTTTTGAGCTGCGCTGCGCTGCTCTTGTTGCAGAAATGCATTTACAAGACGTCGCCGAAGAATTGATACCTACCTCAGAGTCCAGAAAACAACTCTTGGATCTTTGCAAGAGGCGACATTCTCTTTCATCTCTGGATGCACTATCCGGCGACAATCTGAAAGCGCCCAATCTCAGTGCCTCTGAGAGTGGTCATACCGATAGGGACCCGAGCAGTCGAAGACCGCGGCTTATGTTCATGGATTACATGATCAAACCTGTCCAAAGGGTTTGCAGGTATCCCCTCCTTTTTGATCAGCTCCAGGAGAGGATTGGGCCGCAAAGGTTCAGTAATGGCCTTCACGGTTCCAACTCTACGCCTAGGGATAGTCAAGACGCCGTGAAAACCGCGCTTTGGACTATGCGAACAGTTGCTAGTCTGGTGGATGAAGCTCGCCGGCAACAAGATCTCTTTGCCAAATCTGTTCAAATCGTGTCCCGGATCACTCAGGGTCTCCTGACATCGGCTGCGAGTCATAACAGACCTTCGCAATCAGCTTCGTTATCAACATTCCTATCATCCTTGGCTCCCTGTTACCTTTCCGGTTCTTTGGACGTCATCCATTATCGTGGTACAAACATGGCTAGGCTCGGCACCGTCAGAGCAAAGTATCTTGGCGCGTTCCTGTTTCCTGGCGCGTTCCTTGTCCTGGTGAAAGTCGCCAAATCCAAGGCGTATGAGCCAAAACATTGGTTTAACCTGAGAGGATTCGAACTGGTGGATGCAAATCTTGACGATGGTATGTCAATATATCATGTTATGAATTTCACTGATGACGGTTGCGTAGTCTTGCTACCAAGTTGGTTTCGCTTATCGTCGAAAGCACACATGTTCGAATTCGCGGCGTCGTGTCGTCGTGAAAAGGACATATGGGTAGATGCTATCCGACGTACTCTCGCGGAAGAGGTACCATGGAGCGACGAACCTCCTTCGAGCCTTCAAGTCGACTTCACAGTTTCTCTGATGGAGAATGTACAATTCGAGACGATCAGTCCATTGCCAACGATACAGTCTATCCCAGAGCTAGATGATGTCGACTCCGTTGTCCCAATCCCCAGTGAGACTGCGCACCCTCCACCGATGACACAAAGAGCTTCGCAGATCCATCTTCGTGTGGAAAATCCCGCGAAATATGACATTACGGTGATGGGAACCAGTCGTCAATCGTCGGTTGCCACTCACCCACCCCCAATGCCGGAATCGAACACGTTCCATCTCGTTCGATCAACGGCTTCCGCGAGAGAACAGGTGGACCGTGGTTTACTAGACGTCTTTTCAGAAAAGTGCCTTACTGCACGTTTTCATGCTCATACGCACGAAGAAGATCTTTTCGGGGCCCAGAGAATTACCCGATCATTCTCGAGGTCCACCTCGGCACTGACTATGGCAAGCGCAATGAGCGTCGCCGCAAAGAACAGATTGACAAAGCGCGAGAGCGTCCTTGTCCCTCGCAAGAAAAGCTTTGTAGAAGGCAACGGGATACTCGGTGACACCGAAAACTGTATGACTTCTGCCCACGCTATCGTGCCCAAACCCGTGAAGAGGAGGCAGCATCCTAGTAAACTCAAGGTCGTCGCGATGACTAAAGCAACATCTCACGAGGAGGATGAAGGCGGCAACGAGTCGCCTTCCCCGATGTCCCATTGTTCATCCGTGTCTTTCGCTACACCAGTTACCCCGCTTACAACTTCCGCTCCTTTACCGACGCCTTCAGGCAAAGCCGACAGTGTCCATTCCCACACCGAATTCTTGAATGTTCGTCAGAATGATTGCGTACCGAAACGGAGCAAATCGATGATCGAGAACGTTCGTTGCCTTTTCGCCCCTCGGTCGGCTTCTCCATCTACTGCCTTGAACCGGGAACCATCCACGAGGAGTTCCGCGTCTAATTCTAGCTTGTTGAGGTGGTGGTCGAGGGAATCACTTCGCCGGAGGGTTCGGAGTGCGCCGGATGTTCCCAGCGAAGAATTACCCTCCGCACTTACAACAAGGTCTTTGCTTGTAGAAGCTGTCCCACGGCCGTTACTCGCGACCACAGACCGGCCCTACTCCCAGCCAGATCTTCATTGCCTCTACTCAGAGACAGCTGGGGCATCTACAATGGAGTTTGGGGTAGACGATCGCTCCCCGCGAAGGAAGGGTATATTTTCTTCGTATGGCCCTCAGCGTCGCTGGACGGCTTCTGTGCTGTCCTCGGAGAGGCGCGAAGAAGACTCAACACCCGTTCCGACACGGATTCGACGAAATTTCACGTTTTTGCATAAATTCACTCATGGCACCCGGGACTGTGACTATACCACGGCCCCATGATCGTTCATGGTTCGATAATTCCTTCACCATAATCGTTCGTAAATTGCAAGCATACATTTCCATGTTTTGGAACATTCACTGGATTCGTCACCCATAGCACATTATTAGTCACATTGCATTTCTCTTCGTAGAGTTTTAAAAATGTAGCACAATGAATCTCGATCACGTGACCGATGCGCGCCGGTTGATTCTACCAACTATCAAAGAGACAAAGCAGACTGGCGACTCGCGAGCCACAGGATACCCCATACCAAGCGTTGATGAAGATCGATGGCGCTAAACAATTCTCCCCGAAAAGTAGTACCCCTTGCCAGTGGTGATGATACAACCCCTCGGAAACGTGTGGAGACCGCCGTCACGAAACGCGTATTTTATTGCGGAGTCGTGGTGGAGGGATGTGAGGGGGGAAAGAGACTTCCTGATGGTGGGTTACAGCGTGTTACATGGCCGAATTCCTGACAATTTGTTTCAGATGTCCAGGATTTGGTACTGTCGCTTGGAGACCCATGGCTTGGTCGGGACGACAACAACATCTTGCCGTCCGCCACTGAGACTACTATCACACACCATGCAGTGAGCGGCATCTTCAATATGCTCGCTGAAGTCTAATACACCATGTTCAAGGGCGAGCTGCAGCGTAAACGATCGGTGACGGACACGTCTGCACTGTCGGAGGTCATCAACGAGCTTGTGAATACTGAGCGGTCGTATGTCAAACGCCTCCGAACCCTCAAAAATGACTATGCAGATCCATTGCGCCAATTCTCGAAAAGCAGGAGTACCGCGATATTGCCACCATACGAGGCAAAGACACTTTTCGGGAACATTGATAACCTTCTACCGGTCAACGAGGCATTCTTGGCGGATCTGGAGAAGATGGTCGCACCGAACGGATCTCGAAATGTAGGAGATGTTGCTCTGCGACATTTCAAAGACCTCAGAGGTTTCGAACATTACAAACAATACTACGTGAAACGCGAAGAGGCTCAATCGATTTTCGAGCGCGAGATGATGAAGAAGTCTTCTGGATTCGCTGCATACATTGATGTGAGTGACACTCCAGATATGTGATTGCTCCTCGACTAACATGCCCTCTTTTGTTTTTTCAGAGGATCAAATACTCGAGCGCGGATACGAGGAATCGAGTCGGGCTGCGCGAACTGCTAATGGACCCGGTGCAGCGGATACCACGATATACTTTACTCTTCCGCACAATGATCAAACTCATGGGGCCGGACGATTTGCAGCGTGCGAGGTTGATCGAAGCGGACGAGATAGCGAGCAAGATTGCATTGGCTGAGACGGACGATCACACCAGACGAGCAGCAGTTTTGTATTGCCTGAGCGCAACCATTGACGGATTTCCTGCTGGGTTGATATCAAACTCGCGGCGCTTTATCGATTGTGTCGACGTGGAGGACATTATCGTGGATGGTCCCCCAGGTGCATCCTCATCTGCATCGAGCATCTCCGCCACCTCTTTGCATTGCACGTTGTTCTTGTTCGACGACAAACTCATGGTCGTGAAACGACCAGGAAACGGAGAGAAGAGTGGGCGTTTACTGTCTGGCTTGGATGAAGTAGAGAAGCTGGCTAAGACCGGTGGACTGCCTCTGGGTATGAAGAAGAGTGGTATGAGCTGCAAGGGGGTGTTTGATCTCTGTGACATCGTTGTCGCTGACGTTGGGGATGCTGGTAAGACGCTTATAGACACTCTGATCATGCAGCTGGCTAAGCCTTTGCCTATAAGAATTCCACCTATACATTGAAAATCCTCCACAGGATCAAGGCGATAAGTGGTCAGGTCGGCCGTTCCGTTCGCTTTCGGTTGTATTCCCGCCCACTCCCATCAATCTTGACCCTACCCGAACCCAGACCGAGAAAGAGCGCTTTTTGGAAAACCTTTGGTCAGCTCAGGCAAAGTACAGAACCAAGGCGGGTCAATCTGTGGTACTGTGTGCAGACGAGAAAGAAGTTGAAGTTAGAGGTGGGCGGACCACCGTTGCCCGCACATACTTTAATGTCTACCAGCGGACGGTGTTTTTACAAGAAAGCAAAAAGGTATTCCTCTCCCTTTTCTTGTACGTGTGGTGATGGGCTCACAATTTTTCTTCAGACCAAGATTGTCATGCACATCGATCCGCAGGGCACAGCGGACCCATTACCTTTTGGTATGGGGGGTCCCCCATATGTGATTGTGAGGGTTCACCCGATGGCTGGGGAGATATCCCGGTATTCTGTCTCCTCGAGTGACCCGAATGACGATCCTGAAGAAGAGATAGTGCAAACTTCTAGAATACCGGGACGTATTGTGCAGACGAGTGAGTCGCCTTTTACTTCCTTGATTACTCTCTAACATTTGTTATTGTAGTCCAACAATACGGCCTCTTCAAATTCCGCACTGGAAATGATTCTCGCCCAGCAACGCCAACGGCAAGTGCAAAATCACGAGCACATATATTCAGCTTGGATGCGATATCCAGGAATCTCTTCAACACACGCCCAGGGTCATCAAAGGGTGACCTATTTGGCACGTCCATTGGTAGCCACCGCCGCACAAAGTCCTCCGCTAGTCGGTCATCAACATATACGCAGACCACCACCACGGCGGACGGTAGCCTCGCAAAGTTCTCATATCGCTCAGGCTCGACCAACACCGCTGCCACGTCTTTGATTTCTGGGGATGACGACTCCTTCTCGGCAAATAAATCTTCCACTTCTCACAAGAAACTAGTCAAACGAGGTCGCTCTCCTGCTAGTGGCCGATCCTCGCCCCAACCAGTATTGTCGGTTTCCCGGTCCTCTTCGCGTGAGCAGCGCGACGGTGGAGATGACGAAGACGGGGTTGATGAACAAATGATACTTGACCGATCGGATCCTGACTTGGCAATGCGCTTGGAGCTTGCGAGACGAAATAGCCAAAGTCAGCATGGTAAATATCTCCCCGCACCCACGATGGAGAAAACTGTGGAGGATACAATATACGAAGGTACGAAATCAAGTTTACTTTGACATCGGATGAGTATAATCACATCTGTAGAGGAACCTCCGCCTCAACTACGCCCAATGTCCCGTGCGTCAACAGCGAGGGAAAACTCAGTATCAGGTTCTCGGCAGGCTTCGAGTTCCCCTGTGAGGGGTTTGCCTATGCCATCCCAGCTCGACACAATACACTCTGTTGAACCTCGTCGGTTTGGACCGCGCAGCCCCTCGCCTCTCCCCCCAGCTAGTCCAGTGGCTTTGGCGCGGCAGGAGCTTCCTTCCGCGGACGTAGGAGTGGACGATGAATCTTTGTCTTTTCCCGACTTTGAACAATCCACACTCGACAATACCTCTCCATCCCTTCCCCGCAGCAAACGGCAAGCGTTTGGGCCCTTTAGTCAGACCGACAGTACCCCCAAAGCAACGAATGGCGCTGCGATGCCGTTCAGTAATATTGAACCCCTCTCGATCAAGAAGAAATCATCCACTCGTTCTGGGCATAGTCCGTACACGCCAACACGGAAGTATAGAACATCACCGCTTTCAAAAGCGACTGGAAGAATTGTCTCGCCCCGGAAAGTGTCGCCTCAAACGTCTAAACCACCGCGCTCCTCATTTTCACATCTCACCACAGAGTGTGCGGAAAGTATATTACAGGTGATAGTTTCAGCTAGAGACGAGGTTTGGCCCATTCTTCTATGTATCTCTGTTACCTTCTCACCATTCGTCCAGGTTGAATCATCGCACCGCGCAGTGAAAAGGATGAAGATTGATGTCACAGAACTACGCTCGAGTTCGAGCAGTAGTCCGGTTGATCCATGGAGGTCTCCATCTCCAGACAAGTCGCTCGCGCGCAGCTCCCAAAGAATTAAACCCCCACCGATTGTAGGTATCGATGCGTCAACTTGACTGTTAAACAAGTATTCACTGGTTTCTTGTGAAAAGACAAGGGAGGCACAACAGCGGATGGAAGAAATGCGTCAACTCATTGGCAGGCGACAAGCTGAAGGTCCGACTACCCCACTCAGTCGACCCCACAGTTTCATAGGGGAGAGTACCATGTCAAAGACACCTGGGATGGTTAATCCGGCGGCTTTGACTCGCCTTGAGGAATCACTAGCGGATGTAGACCAAAGTATGGTTCGCGCGATCTCACACCATGAGACTATGCGGAGTGACCTCGAACAATTCATGCTCGAAATCAAGGAGGTGAGCTTCAATGGCTTGTTTGAATGCCGTGGACTAATATTTTCTTTCAGAAAGTCCTGGATCTTGATCGAACGCGAGTGGACCTACAGAACACCAAGCGCCAATGTGAGCTTGTCAAGAGCTTATTGGCAGACGCAACGGTCGAAAAGGAGATCATGTACGAGGTCAGCGCATGGCAGTTGTGACGATAAACGCGTGGGCTTATCAGATTACTCAGGCGTTTAACGAGGAATTGGACGCGATGTACAACGACGCCAATCTTCCCCACGACGAAGCCTGGCAGTCAATGACAAATGACTTGTGTCAAACGAAAGAGTCGCGGAACGCTTTAAGCAAAGAGAATTCGTAAGTTTCTCCGTTATATAGCATTTTCACATGTTCCACGAGTTTCACAGGGAGCTGAAACGAAAAATCGCTGAACTGGAATCAGAAAAAGAGGAGTAAGTCCGCTGATCCACCGCTGGTTCTCGCCTAACACTGCATTAGGTGGGCTGTCTTGCTACGGACTCATGGACTGATATCATAACATGTTTCCTGATTTCTACGTCATTTTTTGCGTTCATCTTTGCTTTGCACTCTTGTCTACACACTCACAATGCCATCTTCGCAGCTGGACTGCACCAACAATTAACAGATCATACTCTCTGTTTCATCGCTCGTTGTGCTGCTAGCTCTGTCAATCTTTTACGCTTCAAGGGAGAAGGTAAGCTCTTGTAAGCAACTGGACCGATGTCGTTGGATGAGGTAGACGCGGTGGGGGCCTCTGGATCGGGATCGGCTGCCTCTACAAGAGTTTCTGGTAAGCGAGGGCTGAAGGCCATTCAGAAGCAGCATCTCTTGCAGGGGTTTCACCGACCTCTCTGTGGCTGTGACAGAGCCGTCATCTAAAAAGCTATCTTCGTCATCATCTTCTCCGATATCTATCTCGCCGATGTCCATCGCGGCCCATTGCCCAGATATATCCAACAGTAGGTCCCATTGTTGCACCGCACTGTGTGTGATTACTTCACATTCTTCGCGCGGATAGATTTCGCGGCAATGAGGACATTGGACTGACACTGTCTGATGGTTGGATACTGTATTGGAACCGTCGCCCAACTGTTCGAAGCATCCACCACAGACAGGATGTCGGCATGGCAGACTGAATTCAAATTCAGTATAAACCTGGATATGCAGGCTAGCATCTGACCTATAGCACTTTTCCGCTGCCATCTCCTCGAAGCAGATAGCGCATTCCTCTCCTTCTGCAAGTGTATTCATGTCGATGGTATCACACATGCGCCGCAAGAGCTGAACAAGGGATGCAGGACCACAGTGGTGTCAAGAAACGACATACGTACGTTGATAGCGCTTTCACCAAGGTCTACCGTCTGTTGGATTGGTATAGCCCCATCATGATCATCTGCGAGTTCTTTCGCATCTCGCTCAATCTCTGTCTCTCGAAGCTGAAATAGTCAACACGGAGCGGGATCATCACGGCAGGAGAATACACCTTTTCGATGGTACGCCTCTCTTTTTCCAGATCCTAATGATATCGATTACCTCCATGACACGTTGCTAGTGGTCAGAAAGACTTACCGCCTTTAAATAAACGATTGTGCATTCCAGTGACTGAATTTGCCGTCGGGAAGCCTTTTCTTTCGAACCAAAGCTTCTACTTGCACCACTATATGCGGTTTGTTGAACCCGTTGTAGCTCGGATCTCAAGCTTTCGTTCTCTTGCCCGAGAGTCCGAATTCGGGTGTACAGCTTGTCTACGCCCGAGCTCACCTCTCTCAGGTGGTCCTAGAGAAGTTGGAAATTGTGTGCTGGTTATTAGTTGGAGAAATGGAAATACCATGACGGCCATCTTGGTTTCTACCTCGATGTCTTCGCGAGCACGCCGAATGGAATTATTCAATTCATCGTCACTCGTCGCTGAATGATATGGCGTCATGACCACCTCAGGGGATAGAGTAATACTCACCATTGACCTCTCTCCGACTGGGCTTCCGCTTGAAACTTGAAACCAGCCTACCTGTAGATGCTCTCGTATTCGGCATGATAACTGAGAATAGTCTCGTGGCGACTGGTGACAGTCTCCGTGAAAAAGATACATACCTATTCTTACTCCAGATCTGATGTAGAGGGTTCCGGTCACCGGTCACCAACGAGCGGATCGATGAAGATTACATTTGTTATTGTTTTCTTCAAGTCCCTGTCGATTAGTGGTTAAATCGCCACGTTGTGGATCTCACAGTACCGTGGCGCCGCAGGTTCAATTCCTGCCAGGGACAATATTTTTCTAGACCTGAGATAGGCTCTCTCGTTTCATCGTGACTGTTAATGCAATCATGGCTGCCCGAAGGACTCTTGGAACGATTGACCTTTGCTTTTTAGGAACTGCTTCTGCACAACCATCTTCCACCAGGAATCACTCTGCGACCGCATTGCGTTTGGGTGGAGATGTATGGTTATTCGATTGTGGGGAGGCGACCCAGCATCGATTGCAAAAAAGCGCAGTGAAGATGGGAAAGATCAAGAAAATATTCATCACTCATACCCATGGTGCGACTCTGCACCCGTTTAGCTGCTGGCGTTGACTTTCAACACATAGGGGATCATATCTTTGGTCTTCTGCCATTGATGGCATCTATTTTGAATGGCGCTGGGGGCACGGCGGAGGACATCGAGGATCCTCGGGCACAAAGTAATGTTGACGTCGAGGTCGGTCTGTCAAAATTGCCGCAGCTCTCAAGCTCATATGATTGCTAGCCACTGGAGATTTACGGACCACTCGGAACGCGGGCATACGTTCGTGCAGGCGTCACATACACGCACATTCTCTTGGGAGCTCCATACGTCGTCCATGAGCTTCGCTTTCCAACTGATCCACCCGACGGTGATCAGATCGAGCTGCCCCGTCACACATCCGAACTGTCAGGTGGTCATGATATACCCCAAGTTGCCGGAGTCTGGAAGGATATCTTCAAGGATGATCTTGTCAGCGTCTCTGCAGGCCCCATCTTGCATTCCGTGCCATGCGTGGGGTACGTCATCCAGGAAGCCCCAGTTCCGGGAAAAATAGATCCCCAAAACTACATCCCAAGCCTAAGACGGACCAAGACCCCGATGTCGGTAATGAGTCGTTTACAACAAGGGGGGAGTGTTGAGCTTTCGGATGGGACTGTCCTGCGTGGTCCTCCTCGACGTCCGGGCCGAAAGATTGTGATCCTTGGTGATACATATAACCCATCTGCAATCGCGGACATGGCTTGTTCACCCGATTTACTCGTTCATGAAGCGACAAATGCCCATCTTCCTGGCATAGATCAAACCACCAAAGATATCGACACGTTCGAGAGTGTCGAGGCAAGGGCGAAGTCTAGGGGACATTCAACTCCTCAGATGGCTGCCGCCTTTGCGACACGAATCGGAGCACGAAGGCTAGTCTTGAACCACTTCTCACCCAGATACCCCGGGAACGACGATGTCGATGTAGATGCGAGAGCCATAATGGAGGGGATCGCAAATTTGGCGAGGGAACAGTTCACGGGCGAGATTATTTGCGCTAGAGATCTAATGACAGTAGAGGTAAACCTACCACAGCAGAATACGAACCCCTGACGATGCAACAGAAATATATAACACACAATACCATCATTCGTCCGGGGGATCGGACAATGCACTACTTGAATCGCTGGCTTCTCCTTCCTCTAACTCTTCTCTGATTTTTCTCTTCATTTTTATTTGCTTCGGGTCCTCTGCTACCTCTCCCATTTCGATGTCGTCATCTTCAGTTTGATTGAACGGTGTCAGGTCTTTTCTTGAGTGTATGTCCCTTTGCGATGACAGTGGAGTTCCTGAGTGTGAGGCTGCCGAAGTACTCGGCTTCAAAGACAGAGGAGCATCAAACGACTCGACATCTTCCCCGTCCTCCTTCTCTGCGACCTCGCCGGATTCAACGTCCTCCACATGCTGTTCATCATCGACCGGTGGAGTCCCTTGGACGCCCTCGTCAGTATCAGTGGATTCGGCGGCAGGCGTGGGCATCGGAGAGGCTAAACGTGACGCCGTGCTCTCCTTGTCTTTTCCCATTAGACGGAGGGAGCCGAGATCCAACACGATATTATCCAGAGCGAACTTCTGCCCTCTGATGATGCGTTCTTGCGTTTCGTGCTCTGACGAAATCGCAGCCAGGTCATTCTCCAGCGCCAGAATCGACCTCGAATGTGACGCGTTTTAGGATACCACAACGCGACGGGAGAGACGCCGTGGAACACGTACCGCTCCAGTTCATCGCGACTGGGGAGGGTGTTTATCTTTTCCGTGATCGAGTCGTACTCCATCTTGCGCCTGCGCTCCATCTGCGCGTGTTCCAACGCGACCTTGAGTTCGCTAATTTGCTGGCGTAAAAGGTCGTGTTCCTGCTCTAGGGAAAGAGGTGGTATTTCGAAAACGTTGGAGTGAATTAGGGTACTTACCGATTCTATGCCGCTCCCGTTGGTACTCCTCTACCTGCCTCGACTCGGCCTCGCAAATCATCAGGCTCTTCTTTAGTACCAACTCGAAGGAGGCGAGTTCGACCAAGAAAGCCTCGCGTGCATCATCGACACCTCCACTGTGGGCAGGTGGTAATATTGGGGTGTGTGCTAGCGAGGCGTAATTGTGGAACTTTTTGACGATGCGGCGGAGAGCCCGCTCATCGTTGGTGATTCGCGTGTGGATGATGGCATCTGAAGGGAGAGTTTATTGCGGGAAACACGTCAAGGGCCATGACATACGTGCCTTCTTCCTCGGTTGACAGAGGCGGAATGGTTGGTTCAAGCTGGGAGGAGTTGCTCATGGTCGACGTGGGGTCTGTGGGGCGATGGCCTTGAAAACGGAAATATGTAACTCAGGAATGCGCGTCACGTCCCACGACACCGACGACATAACATTTATTAGCACTAACGACACCGAAAACACGACAAGCTCGTTACAAGCTCCAGGTCGAGAGGCGTCAGACTCTACTTCATCTCCGTCAGCGTGAAAAAGTCCTTACAAGGTGCTGACCGACAAATCATAACGACGACAACATCGACTCAACCCCATTCGTCCGACACAAAGGGCGTCACAAGGTCATATATCTCTTCGTTCCCCCCACTGTTCCTGCTTCCCCGGTTTCTTCCCATCACGCGCTTGAACATACCCCCAACAACCCCCCTCTTTGAAACCACCTCCTGATCAATTGGAGCAACACGGTCTTCTTCTGTATGATAGCAGTTGTCAATATACTGTGCCAACTTTCGTAGCCCACTCGAGCTATCGTTGGCAGCTCTACGCGAGTCTTGCACAGCCGATTGCAGATACATCGCAAGGTTGGGAAAATTAATCGGGAGGGTGGGATATGGGGTTGTCGGCGTTGATGGCACAACATAATATTTGGCCATAGGCGACTCAGAACCATCCCGAAGAAGAGTCGGAAGCGGTGACATCGCATACGAATACGGTAGGACGGTGACATCGCCGTTAGTGTACTTGTGTGCATTGGGCAGGTTAGAAGGGGTAGGATGGTCCGTTGTCAGATAAAGCACTGTTCTCCACACGGATGCAGAGTGATGGATCTTGGCAAACCCGGCCATAAGCAAAACAGGTTTCCATTTGACAAGTCTTGACACACCTTGACAAACTGAATTACAGTTCGCAGTTTGAGATCATGCTTGGCGACGTTGATCGCCTCTACGGTGGGCTCTACGCGGGTGCCGCTCAGTCTAGCCATCAACTTGAGCAACTTTCGCCAACTGGGGGCCTGAAAATGGAAAACAGGTGCTTTTCCATAAGGAAGAGTGATTACGTTTGGCATCGAATTGGTCATAGGCAGTAATTCCGTCGAGATAACCGGAATAGTGAAACCCAAAGCTAAACGACGGGGTCAAAAGGGGTGCCAGATGGACTTTAGAGTGGAAACATACAAATACCCATGAGCATTTCTCGTTCAACGTATTGGTTCGCTGACAGTGGGGCAAGTGGCCATGTGGATTGCCCTTGTTCTGTATCTGCCTCTTCTTCGTCCCCTTCGTCCAACGGGTCCAGGTTAACCGATGGCGAGGAAGAAAGGTCAGGACTCGCAGTCAGATGCATGGGAGATTTGTACCCAGAGGAGGCAGGAAGAAGGTCGCTACCAAGGGAATGCCCGACGGACGAACTGTTTTCAGACGAAACTGATGACCAACTCGGTCTCGAGGGAAAGGGTGGCATTGGCAATTGCTCACTACTACTTGATTTAGTCAGTGATAAAGACGGCGAAGTTGGGACACGGTCCGACGAGGGTGTGTAGTCGCTTTGCAGATATGTACTGGAAGTAGTCGAGGGCGAGGGGGGAACGACAGTCGAATGTTTCGGAGAATGAGCAGATTGGGGGTTTCGGACTAGGTTAGAAACGACGTTAGCATACAGGGGAGGTGTCGGAGAAAAGGCATCCCGGGGGATGTACAAATTTTGGACGTCGTTGGGTGCGCCTCGGGGAAGATCACTTGGGTCGTCGTCGGACTCGGTTTGGTTCGCGGAGGATTGTGAAGAGGGGAAATCTTCGTCTACGGAAGTGTGCTGCGACGAAGTCGGCGCTGTCGGGGTTATCAAATGTAGCCAGCTTTCGCCTTCTGGAGCATGCGCAGAGCCCTTTATTGCAGAGATGGATGCCCGATCTACGGATGGCGAGGTTGAAGAAGACGGTGATTGTTCATCGAAAGTATATACGGTGTCGGTCAGTAGTCGCGATTCTTCCAGGGCTCTTGCGAGTTCCTCCTCTTCCTGGGCGATCAACTCTTCCTCGCGTTTTCGAGCTTCGGACGGGGACAGTGTGGGCGCCAATTCAGCCCCCTTCTCATCAGGGAAAGGTACGGTGACCGAAGTAATTGGTTCAGGGGGGTGGGAAGATGGACCGACCATGGGTGATGGTATCGATGTAGGATAGAGAGGGATTCTCGAGGCAGGAGCGACGGTCAGTGCTGACGGTTTGGGCGGGATCGGGGGCAACGAGTTGGTCAGGGGTTTGAGTAGCGCTTGTGGTTTCTGGGGAAGGGGAGGTGGTATTGGAAGGGGAGCTTGGGGCTGCGAAAAGAAATAGTCGCCATACAATGACGAACGTTGGGGTGAGAGATAGGGTGAGGGCATCGGGAGGTGACCGGTGTGCGGCCGCTGGGTAGCAATTTTGTCCCAGATTCTTGCACGCTGCCGGCCAGGGGTGAGACTGGATGGGATAAATGACTGCGGCACGTTCGCTTGTGGCATATAGGGCGATGGGCTGGACGTGCTTGTGTGCCGGGGTCTGACAGTGGGAGGGAGGGGACTGAACTGTGAGGGAGGGACATCGATGGACGCAGCATGGTGGGGTGGACGAGGATACTGCCAAGCTAGGGAGAGGTTGAACTGGGTTGAAAGAGAGTGAACAGAGTATTCGATACCTGGATGGTTGTAGGATTGCATCGCTAGTACTGTCACGGTGCCGACTTCAATTACAGCAAGCGCTGTCAGCGATAAGGTAAAGGAGCACTGCCCGTGGGCGATCAAGTATTTGTATACTCCTAGACAGTGCTAGTCCACAGAAGTTGAAAGAACGGTGGGCAAGGACGTCGAGACAGTAGTGGAAGGGTGAGAGCAGCGTGAAGGCCTCACTCCCAACAGCGCCCATCTCGCTTGTTTTTTCCCCCTGACTTACATAGCTCAGCATCAATCCAACCGTTCACAGCGTGTGCGGGCAGGGATAAAACAATACTCTAACGTACATATGCAAAAGAGAGCAAAGCGCCGACAAAAGTTATGCTGATGAGTGTGCCTGTGAAAACTTAGAGTTGAGAAGAATGATGAATGGCATAGCGTATGAGTATGGTTTACGTGCAGCAGAAAAAGAAAAGAAAAGCAAGAATGTAGAACAAATGCATGAGAGGTCATGGGATACGAGAAGGAATGAGTTTAGCAGCAGGGTGCGAAACACCCTGTACAGCGGAGGTCTTGAAGCCCAACTTCCGCATCACCGCTAGCAGATCCGCTCTTTGCAGCGGCTTAGAAAGGGAAGCCGCAAATAGGCCATTCTGCTCGTCTCCTGTGCTGTAAGCGCTAACAGCGATAATCGGAGTGTTTGTGTTCTTGTTGTTTGTGCTCTTGATGTACCGAGCAGCACTTTCACCATCCACTAATGAAGCTCACCCTCAGTAAATGCGATCGCGGTAAAGAGAGACGCACTTACGGACTGGCATGTGCAGGTCCATCAGAATACAGTCGAATTCTGTTGGGTGCTCAGTTTAGATTGCTCCAGATCACAGCAATAACTCACTGATGTCGCCCATCGCAACACCGATCGCCTCAGAGCCATCGGAGACTACCACGCAACGACACCCAAGACGGATGAGCAGCGTCTCTATTATCTTAGCAGTGATGGGATTATCCTCAGCAAGTAAGCAGGTCGCAGCGCGATCCGTGGGATCCGGCCCCTTGCGCAAATCCACAGAGTGAACTGACGAAGGAGGTGTCACCTCGAACTGACTTATACTTTGCCCTGCTGAGGAAGGCCAGTTGTCAGAGCCTGATCCATCGCCCGCGCTACTCGAAATTGACGCAGTTCGCAATCGGCTCGGCATCGTGTTCCTGCGCTCGACACCATCAAGCTGATTCAGTTTGAACCTCTCGATTGCGCCAAACTCCGAAGGTTTGCGGGCATGCGTGCCAGAACTACTGCCCGGTGTTGACGCCGGTATGCTTGCTCTTGAAGGCGAGGAAGCGATCGACGACGTCGACGTCGACGGTGAAGGAGGGCCTTGTGGCATGGTCTTATGGTCTATAACAACACTCGGAGGCTTTTTATGACGCTGTGATAGACTACGCTGTCGTGTGCTGATGGTCCCCGAGTCAGACAAGGTATGAGCGATGGGGGCTAGCTGATCTGTCTTGAGCTTGCGAATCACATCGTCGTTCGCCTGCTTCAAGACCGGCAAGTTCTTAAAACTGAAGGATCCAAAGTCATCGCTGGCTGGAGAAGGAGCCGAATCTCGGTTACTTGGTAAGGGAATATTGTTTGGCTGGGCGGTGGCTAGGTTGCTGGTTGGGCTGTCAACGTTCGTGATAGCAACGTCGTCGTCGTGGAACAGCTGAGGTATCGCCCCACGGGGATCGAAATAATCCGTCGACTCCGGGTCCGAAAGATGCGGTATGAAAGCAGCTTCTTTCGAAGTAACTGCATCCCACTCAATCCCTTCGAAAAAGGGGTGGTTTTTAACTTCATCGGCACCGTTGGCACCTAACCGCGTCGCGGGGTTGGTGTCCATAAGTCTTCGCATGAAATCCTTGACCTCGTCCGAGAAGTCCACCCAATCTTCGTGCCACTCGATTTGTCCCGAAAGTATGTTTTCGAATACCTTTTCCGGAGTCTCGGCGTGGAACGGCGGGATCCCATATAAAAATTCGTACGTGATGACCCCGAGAGCCCACTAAACAACAATGAGTATCTGTACGTCTTCGAGTAGAATGTGAGGATCCGTACCCAATCAACGGCAGCATCGTCACCACGAAGACCTAGTATTGTCTCGGGTGCCAGATAGTCCGGCGTGCCGACGAACTTTTGTTCCCCAGGAGGTGTCGTGTTGCCGCCCGAATGCGAGCGTAAATCCGTGGTGAGTTCCGTGGCGAACGATTGCAAAGGGCTGTCTGCAGCCCTGCTTCGCCTCGAATAAATGCTTGATACCAACTCAGAACCACTCCCTGACTCGCTAATATCGTCTGCGGGGAACTGGAGCAACGACGTTCCATTCCGAGATAAATATGCTCCTTGGCCAAAATATGAACCTCCGTCGGACGGCAGCATCGGAGAAGCAAGGAAACCTGAATCCAGGGAAGGAGGCCGAGACCGCGAATCATACCTCGTGCGATGGCGAAGTCCCATTCCCATAGGTACTTCTCGTGTCTGGCGACCTAAGAGTCCAATCCTACTGAGTCCGAAATCGGTGAGCTTCAAGTGTCCGTGCTGGTCGATGAGCAAGTTATCCGGCTTCAGGTCCCTTGTTTGGCAATGTTCTGTCAAATTGGCTGTTTATATGCGCACAACAAGCTCGACTTACCGATGAACAACGCCTCTGTCATGGAGGTACTCGAGACCCAACACCACTTCCGCAATGTACTGACGTGTCCATTCTTCCGGCAGCGACCCCAGTGACTTGATGAGAGCAGCACAGTCACCGCCATTTAGGTACTCCATAACGAGGTAGAGATTCTCTTTGCTTTGGAAGGTGAAGTATAATTTCGCTACAAATGGCGACTCCGCCTGCTTCATGAGGATCATCCGTTCTGCCTTGACATTGGTGATTTGATTCTTCGCGATCATGTCAGCTTTCTTGAGAACCTTGATTGCATAATAGTCGCCTGTCGCCTTCTTCTTGGCAAGGAAGACCGAACCAAATGCGCCCTTGCTTATCGGCTTGATGATGTCAAAATCCTTGATGGAAGTTGGTGTAGAACGGGACAACGGTGTCGTCGTCGACTGGCGGGGAGACAGAGGCGCATTGGAAGATGTTGGACTGAACATCGGATTGATGGTGGAATGTCGTCGGTGTCCACGGCGAGTGGTAATAGGGGGATCTCGGGGGAGAATACTAGGTGACAGGGGAGGCGTGACTAGAAGTCGGGGCTCCAGGAGGTTGGTGGTGGATCGATGGGCCCTTAGAGTGCCGTTCTCGGCAAGAACTTCATTGAGATCCATGTAGGGTGGGTGGTCATCCGGGCACGTAGAAGCCGTAATTGGTGCCGCCAGAGCAAGAGGAGACGATATGGATGATGGCGTCGAGGATCTGGTAGGCATCTTGTTTATCATTTGCCAAGTCGGCGGAATTGAAGTAGGGATGGGCATGGAAACTGGTTGCCGGTTCTCGTTCGACACAGTGGGAATTGGGGACGAAGGGGCGACAGGCGTAGGACCAGATGCCAACATGTCTTCGACAGAGCTGATAGAAGCGCTCTCCAATATAGCCTGGGGTAACGTGGTTTCCTCCACTATTTCGGGTGTCGCACCGTCGATCGGCGCGAGGTCGTCTTCGTCATCGCTTTCCTCTTCATAGTCGACGGTCGCCAGACTTTCCTTCACCCTCTCCTCCCATTCGTGCCATATCTTCTCCGAGTATCGAATGGTGTTCTGCATGCGAACCACGTTGTCCGCCTTTTGTCGCATTATGCGCTCGGCATCCTCGACCAATTGGGTCAACGCGGTATCCTCTATTGTCGGTTTACACCAGTTCCGTATTTGGGACATCTTCCGCTCCGAGGTTGGGGAGAGCAGTCTTTGTCGCTCGATAGGTTCCTTCGACTCCTCCTCCTTAAATGTGGGAATGGTGATGTCGAGTGCAACCTGCAAAATATTATCCAATTGCTCCAACAGCCGACGCTGCATCTTCTTCACGCTAACACGCTGCATTTTGTTCGTCCGGAATAGCTGAAGAGGGCTCGACATGCTAGGTGATGTAGACGGAGTGAAGATGGGCACTCCACGGTACTCTGGAGTCATCGCCGGCGACGAGGTCTCCAATGCGAGCAAAAGGTCTTTGATAGTGTTTCTCAGTTCGTCGATGGATTCATTGCATTCACCAATTTCTGCCTCAAGATGGTGCACCTCCGCACAAGTCTCGCTGTGCTTCTCAAAGTACCACTGTGGGATATGGCACTCACAGATGCGACACAGAATAGGTTCGGTGGATATAGGTTGCGTGAACGGAAAGGGTGTCACAGGCTCATCGGCCATAGGCTCCGCTATGTGCGCTTCCTCTGGCGGGGACTCTTGACCAGTTTCTGCGGATTCAAGGATAATGGGAGGAGACGGATATTCATACCGTGGAGGAGCGACGGGTTTGACAACCCACACCGTGTGAGAGGGTTGCGCATCCTCACGGTCCATCATGAGCATACCTTTACCCTCCATCTGTTGGTAGAGGACACCGTTCGCGAGAAGTTCCTGATGGCCCTCAGGTTGAACTTGCAACCGGAACCTGACTTCGACTGTGTGAGAATCATCTTGCTGGAGACGCAGGGTCGCATCCTTGAACACGATCCAATCCGACGGCGCAAGTAAGTGCGATATTCGTGTCCCAGAAAGATCCAATGGTTCAGTCCTAAGAAGATCAGACATCAAATGGTTGTCACCAGGTCATAGACTGAGATCTTACCCAACTACGACTCTCCACGCATGATTCACCCAGATGAAGTGATCTCCGTCCAAGCTGAGCTCCATGATGATATTTTGATTCTGAGCAGTTTCCGCTTGAAGACGCAGGCGCTCGGTGGCCAGAACTCGAGCAGATTCGCTGTGCTCAGGTAGTTTGTTGAGCGAGCGAGATGATGGGTCCGGGGAGGTGGATTTCCGCACGAGTTCCTTTGGGTGATCGTCTCTTGAACGTCTACCCTGACTGACCACCCGACTCATTCGTAAACGGTGTTCGTCTTCGAGAGACAGGCGCAACGACCCCTCTTCCCTGTGTCCGCGAGTAGTCGGCATTGGTGCTGGGTGCTGTTCTTCGGAGGGCTTGAGGACGAACATGAGAGGCTCATCTTGTTCATCCTCGTTATTGTCGTCGAAATTCCAAAATTGCTTCTCTGCCTCCCACCACTCCACGACCCGACTAAGGCTAGCGACGGCAAGCAAGACTTGCACGTACCAGTTTCGGCCGTGCCAATCTGGATGCTCATCCCAAGCTCTTCCAATGTACTGAACACGCTGAACGAGGGACTCGCAGACCTTTGGTTGGGCTGTGAGCTGCGCGGTGGACATTTCTGTGACATCGGTAGCAACGCCTATGAGGTCGTAAAGCGCGGTCATGATAGGATCAACGGGGTCATCAACGAGTATGCGCGAAGAGCGGCGATTTACAGTGGAGATCGGAAGTACATCAGAAAAGCTGCCATGGGTTGTGGAAGGAGGCATGGGGGATCGGGATCTGGAAGTGGAACGTGAACTCTGGCCGGATCTAACGGGACGTGTGGGAATATGGACTGTGCGTGAAAATCTGCGGGAAGAGAAGCTTTGGGATGGCCAAGCCATGGGGGGAATGGCATTGGACAACCTGCGGGGGCTGTTTGTATCGGAGAGAGATGTGGCAGGAACGATGGGACTGGGGAAAGTACTAGAGGAAGGAGGAGTGGGAAGGGACCTTTCCCAGGGATTGGTGTTTTGTCTGCGGAGGGAAGGGCCCAAAGAAGAGGATGTGGATGCTGCAAGAAGAGCCGGAAACGAGGTGCGATGAGTCAGAGCAGGAAGGGAACAAGTGCCATTCTCTGGAGACGCACGGTGACGACTGTGACGGCCCTCTTGTTCTGCCTCGTAGCCACTGTCTGAATAATCGTCTGCCTGGGAGACGGGACGGGGCTGGTAGAGGAGGGGTTCGTGGAGAAAGTCGTTGTCGCCGTACTGGGAGTCGCGGTCGGGGTCACGATCACGACAGGAGTCGCGATCCACGTCGCGGTCCTGGTCAGCATCACGGAGCCGCTCCTCGAAGAAGGTGGTGATGTTGTTGATTACTCTACGGAGCTCCTTGTCGCAGTCAGCCTTGGCTGTCCTGAGACGACGGGTGACATGTCTGTGGACAAAGGGCATGGAGACGGTGTTCGAGCCAGAGCCCAGGGAGCTAGAGGTGGTGGGCTGGCTGGCATCGGGGGTCAAGACGAGGGGACTCGGGGCCTGGCGACGGGGAACGTCAGACATGTAGAGATGGAAGTGGGGGGAAGAATCAGAGAGGGCGGAGCGGGGAGAAAAGGAGGGCGACAGAGTGCATCAGACGACGGCGACGGCGCTGCACTCTGATCGGTGACCAGCGACCAGGTGAAGGCGGGCGATGTCAGGGCGTCGTTTCAATCTCGTCCCCGGTCATTGCCGAGACTGTCCAGGGTCTCGTTTGCTATGTATCATGTAATCACCCATCATGCTCGTCCTCCGTGCTCTCGCGCGACCGCGTTTCTCCCCTCTCCGCTTCTCCTCCACCCTCAGAGGGGACCAGGAACACCTCCACGACATCCTCGACCAGGCAGAAGACGCCCGCAGTACGTCTCCCTTGTCCTCCCATGCCCCCCCCCTCACCGCTTGCAGCCCCCGAGGACACGAGCAACCAATGGCAAGCAGCCGGTCTCCGCAGAAAATTCCCTCCTGGCCTGGTGCGTCCCCCTGCATTCCCTCTTCACATTCCCCTAACAGCCCTAAAAGTTCGTTCGCCCCCACTACTGGTCGTACCAGCACCGTTTTCAGCCAAAGCATGTCAGAACCGCACCCCCCCTCGTAGCACCCGGCCGGGAAGAGGCGTTTCAGCATGACATTTTCCGCGAGCTTGGCATAGACCCTCTCTGGGAGACAAGCAACTCGACCCTGCTCGCCGCTTTCGTCTCCGAGCTCGGTAAAATCAGACCTCGCACACAAACGCGCCTGACAACAAAAACCCAACGCAGGCTAGGCAAGGCCATCCGCCGCGCCAAGATGATGGGCGTTATTCCATTATTTTATAATCCCCGAATGATGCCCAAGCCAGGGCAACTAAAATAGTTGTTGATCGCCTGTATTCCGCCCCTTCCCCTGCATTGTGCTCGTGACTAGACAGTTCCGGTAGTCCAAAATCAATGCATCCCTGATTGTGTAACTCGCGTCAGGGATATAGACAATTGTAGTGGCGATGATCCTGAGCTATGAGCAACACAGTACACGATCTCTATAGTTCTGCCAGCAGCATCGTGCCCAAATTCTGCACAACCTGATCTCCGATCGCCTTTTCCACCGTTTCTTCCAGGTGCCGTTTAGGATCTTGCTTCCCCACATGTCGTGTCTTTAATTTATCCGCAGAAAGCGTCGACTCCTCTTGTACAGATTTGTTGTACGCCTCCGATAGCGTAAGCATTTTCTGCGGCGCATACAGTTCATCCCCATTCGCAAATATGTCTGATCGGAACTAACCTTGATGGCGTCTTCATTGCTCTCCTTGTGAGAACAAAAGTCCCTGAGCTTCAATCCCTCCGTCCAGTTCCGCTTATGTAAATTCATCAGCATCGCCTGCTCCAGCTCGGTCTTGCGGTAATTGACAGCAATAGAGTAATAGTGGCGGTTCAGTCCGTGAACGAGTGCCTGAATCGAAGGCTTATTGATGTGCCCAATGTTGGATGTTGTTTGTCGTGGCTCCCGACCCGCAAGCACTGTCTGCGGGTTGATGAGACGGAACGCATCAATGACCACCTTGCCCTTCACGGATTGGATAGGGTCAACGACCACCGCAACGCAGCGATTTTGCATTTGTTCAAATGACTAGGGCGAAAAGTGAGATCGTGCGTTGCTAGTCAGTGACGATCCTACTTGTTGTGTGTTAATGTCGACACTCGATAACCAGCACCCAAACCCTGGATGCGAATGGTACCACCCAACTACCATCTCAGGTCTGACGCACATGGAGTCAACGAACGTGAAAGCAAGCACAGCGAGGACTGCTCACCGGCCTGTCTGCTTCAACATATCGACCATCTTGGTTTGAAATACATGATCCACAGACTCGACGGTGACCGTCGTGCCTGATTGGGGCATGGCGAAAACGTCGATAACTTGCACCGTGTACTCGTCGACGAATTCTCCGAGCATGAGGCCCATGACCTCCATGGGAACACCCGCACGTCCGTGCTTCAACATCTTCACGAGGATAAGCCCTCAAACATGAGTGAATTGGTCGCTGCGCACCTTCAACAACGCCAACGATGAGATATGAATGACTTCTCCACTATAGTTTCTACATGAGCGCAATGCGTAAAGGGGGTGGAGGCGACTCACTTGTCCGGGACGGTAGTGTCGACAGGGATGCGCATTCCGGCGGCTCTGATCTGATTTCCGATGAGGTTTCCGAGGTCGTCCATGGTCGTTGCGCGTGTATGTGCTCCGCTGACGCGTCTCTCTGTTTGTGCCTTGTTAGGCAAGACCTTGTAAATCAAACACACGCAAACACCTCCTGCTGACAATGCCCACCAGCGAGCTCTCGGATGCTCTTAACCCGTATTATGCCCAGCCAAGACCCAGGACGACACATGGTTCGGGACAACGACCACCACCTGACCTACAATCGGCTGCACCGCAACACGCCCCGCATCGCAGTGAACTCGCACTGGCCATCTCTAGGTCGCCTGCTACACCTCCTACCCCACCAATATCCTGGACACCTCACTCAGTGCACCGCAGCGGTCACAGTCCTGCACGTTCCATCAACCCACACGGTGGTGGAGTCCATGCGGTGCAAGAGCTCTTGCGCTTCCTGGCTTCCACGAGGGAGGCACAAGAGATAGAGAACAAGCGGAGGATTGCTTGGGAACATGAGCAAGAAGCCAAACACAAACTTCGTCAGGCGGAAATGGAACGTCGCATGCTCGAGATGCAGCAAGAGATCGCTGCACTGAAAGCGCGTGTAGCTTTCAGTATCCCCGCATCCTCATCATCGGTCGGAGCTTCTGTCAATGTTCATAGTAATCCTGTTCTGTCACAACACTCGCAGTTCGAGTATGCCTCGCTCGTTTCCTCGCCGCAGCAGCCGACCCCTATCACCTCCCCCACTCTATCGCATCCCTCCACTCCTGCGGCGTTTTATTCTCCGAGGGTGGGTCAACCTGTAGCCGGACCGTCGATACTTGATTCCGCGGAAGCATCGACTTCAGCGTCCTACCTTCCGTCGCCGTTACTACCTCATACTCGCTTTGTCAATGCAAACCCTTTGTCATCTCTTCGAAACGTCACTGGGAATTCTGCAGCAGGATCGGACAGCGAGGAAGAGCGGAATCCTGATGACGAGTCTCCCCCTCCTCCGTACCGTGTGCGGAGGAAAAATCACCACGACACACGTTGTCTCACGATCCAGGTAATTCCCAAGTTGATCACGATGACGTTCCTCACATTGTATGCGCTATCAAGCACGCTATGCGCAATCATTTATTGCGTGTCATGATGCTCGAAACGGATAAAGACTTGCCAGACAGTCATGTAGAAGGCACACCACTGGGACTCGATGAACCCGTTCGATTTGTATGGGACAAGACACCGAGGCAGTCGGTGCATAACGGACGCATGAAGGAACGAGTTCTCAAAGACCTGAAAGCGGACCGGAAACTGTATACGCACGTCCCAGACAAGGACTTTGGAAAGAAGACGCTGGACTCGGTGTTTGATCAAGCATTTGTAACGTTTCGACAGAAATTCAAAGCACAGAGGGATGATTCTGCGGCACGCGCTCACAAACAACGCGAGGAGCTCAAGGCACAGCGTGCACGGCGACTGAGTCGGCGCAAAGTTGTATGTTTTTCTCAGGCTACGCATACGGTCACTGACTGTCTTTCAAGAAACTTGGGAACCGCTCGGATGCACGAAACAAGATGGCGGCATTTGAGCATGTTACCTTTGATGGGGCACTGCAAATAGAATGCATGTCGTCGGAGGAGTCGGAGGAAGAAGACGCTGCGGGCACACGAACGACATTCTTCCGAATACGAGGATTCCCGTGGCGTAGCGTGCGGCTGCAGCGGTTTTTCGACACACTGGACGAGGAAGACAAGGCAGAGAACGCACAGCGTCCTCGACGAGGGGTGGGGCGGAGGGAGCGGTTTCGTGGGGCGGCGAAGGAGGGGATACTTGTGCCACCCAAGGGGGTTGCTAGTTGGATGATCAGCAAGCGGTGGGTGCGGGTGATGGCGGCGTCGCACGGGGAGGTGGTCGGGATGGTGAGGGAGGTGGTCGTCGATCCGGCCGGGTTCGACTGGGGCCAGTGTGCCGCGCTTGGCGAGGACAGCGAGTAGGGTAAACAGTTCCCACGATGTTAGTTGACCCCTGCGCGACTACGTGTCTGCTCCTCATGCACATCTTCACTCCCAATCACGTGGCGCTGGTCGCGGCCTGCTATCCTCCCTGGTCTGCGCTGCCCTCTGCTGGGCCCGAGTTTCGTCCGAATGCCCAGGAGCTCTCGCGTCTCGCTTACTATGCAACGAACCGTCCAGGAAAGATACACAAACTCGGCGCAGAGCTCGAAAAGCACACGCGGGCAGAGTGCACAAAGGCTCTCGCCGGAAATCCACGGGCACGAGCGTGAGCATCCCTCTCTTCACCACTGCGCCCCCTCACCCGCCTCCAGCTCCCTCCTCATCACCCTCGCAATCCTCCGCGCGCTGGCCATCGAGTGTCGTCGCGACATTTCCCTCCTTTCACCCTTCCTCCTTTCCTGTCTCAAAATAACCCTCGATCTCGTCTCCTCCGACTTGGAGATCACCGCTCGTGCAGCAAGCGTGGTGCGTATCTCTCCGTCGTCACCCCATGCCCCCCTAACTGCTTATAGCTGACTGCGTGGTGCACCTATACCGATGGCCATGCCATTGGCGTAGATGCCGATATGACCCACAACTACCTGGTCGTGCTCGCCCACTTTGCAAAACAGTCCACCACGGAGATTAAATCCGTTGATTATGAGCTACGCAATAGGTAATTTTCGTCCGCATACATTCCGCTCCCCAGTCCAATCCAATGCTCCAGGACACGTCTGGTCGGCCTTGCTGCAATCTCCGGCGTAGTGAACTCAGAAGCTTTATATTTATCCTCCACCCAGTTCAAGTCACAGGTGTCCCGGATCATCCCAGCTCTCCTATTTCACATTTTGCAATCGGAGACAAAGGCCCTCGATGAATGGTATTTGTTTGTGATCCATGTCCGCTGCCGTACGGCTTACCCTTGCGAACTTCCAGTACCTCGGCCATCAAGGTCAATACTCCATCAGTCTACATGGACGAATTTCGTACCCGTCCCCCAGATCAAAGGAGGGCTGCATCTATTCATATTCACGTTGACGGCCAATCTGGCCCTTCGTCTGCGGACGTCCTGATAGCATCCCTCCGTGCCTTTTCCCTCCTTTTGCGCCACTCGAACGCTGCACAAATCGGTCTCATATCGCAGGCAGCGTTTGAGACCATGGATGATCAGCACCTCTGGGACAAGGCCGATCAATCCCGCTGGTTTGCTCGCAAAGCGTGCGAATGGACACAGTATCAATATCGATATGCCGTTCCATCCCGGCTAGTTGAGCGACTACTCGAGACGCAGGATAACCCAGTCTCTACTCATCAACAGAGAACATTGACAAAGATGCTCACCACAGTCTTCACTTCCCCAATTCCTTTGGTCAACCTCTCGACCTCGGACATCGTGTCCAACCTCGTTACATTGGTCCTCCGCAGAGTTTCAGTCAACGTCGACGACGACTTGCTCCCTTTGTTGGTGGAAAGCATCGGTTCCCTTGGCACTCACGTCTACTACTCTGACCAGATCCAGGATCTGGCTAGTGAACTCATCAGTCGTCTTGTGACGGTCGAAGTGCATGGCTCGCCATTCCTAGAGAGAGACGACTACAGCAAACGGCGGTCACAAGCAATCAGATGCTTGTTGGCTGGGCTTTCAGGTCTCTTACTGGCTGCAGACGCAGCACGGAAGGATGACCATGATAAGACCATAGTGTCTCCTGAGCCTTCAATTATACTGAGCAGCGGTACTTCGTCACCAAGTTCCCAGGTTACACGGCGCAGGAGAGTATCTGGAGAGATATGGTATGAAACACTAAATCTTCTGTGTGACGGTGATTACGCGGTGAGAAGTGACTACGCTCATACGTTGGTCACGTACTTGCGCCAAGAACTTGCGAAACGCGGCAACTCAGGCGATATCAAACGATCGAGGCATGGGACGGAAGAAAGTTCCCCTATCCAAGTGAACAACATCAGCCTACTACTCTTCGGTGATCCTGGCTTGAGGTCATTACACGCTACCCATGCTTATCTATTCATGCTGGCCACCTCGTCCTCGCTTGGGTCTGTCAGGAACCTTTCTCCATCTCCGGCTTATTCGTTGAATGGCGATCTCGCATCCATTGGGGTTTCTTCCACAGCTCCAAGCACTGACCCACCTGGGCAGGGTACCGAATTCGCAGAGTCACAACTATCTCGACCCTCTTCCTCCCGCCGTTCTGCAGGTACCATCACGCGATCACGGAAAGCTTCCAACGCCCAGAGGTTACTAGAATGTACTCCTCAGAAAGTTTCATCTGCGAGCCTCGCCTCCTTATCGGACCATGCGCTCATTCTCCATATTCTCACTGCTATCCATGAAGAGGTTCCTGTCCGCGGCCTGTTAACCGGAATCCCTATGCTCCTTTCACTAGACGAAGCTTCCCAGATAGAGGACGAGTCGGATCTTTCCGTTCGACAACGAGCGAAAGCGTTGAATGAAGTCGTTACCCGCATTTGGCTTGTGATTGGCCAAGTGTGGGAGTGTGCTGAACTGATAAGACTCGCGGAAAGCGTAAGGGTGGCGCAACAGCTTTTCTACTTTTGTGCTAATGGATTGGGGTTATGTAGGCACTCTCTTCATTGCTTGGCTCTGTGCTTCCCCAAGTGGCAGCATTTACCCCAGGTGTTTTACGTCCACCAGAAGAGCAGGTTATGTTCCCTCCGGTTACGGAATCAGAGATGGTGGCTGAATGGTCACATGTGAACGCTGAAGAAGCACTCTCGTTGATCGTTTCATCCAAAAACGTCTTGGAGGCGACCGGCATGGATCGGCAGGGTTTGCTGCGCAGGTTGACCGCTCAATGGTCTGCAGAAGCCGCCCTAAAGGATTGTGAGCTTCAAAAACCCTCCACGTATTTATAAAATAACTAATCTTACATTAGCCCTCGAGCGACGTAGTGCACATCGACCCCTGACGGAGAATGGATCTCCATTACTTAAGCTGTCACCTGCACTGATGGCTATTGAGAACCTTTCCCTTCAGAGCCTGACCAGATCTGTTCGTGGCGTCGGCGTTACCGATCTAAGGGAAGCTCTGGAAGGTCGGGCAGGAGCTTCTAACCCGACCCTCGCCCACCCCTCCTCCGTGTCAACATTTGATCATGTGCTATCATTTGATACACACACACCCCGCCTGGCCCCGTCGAAGCCGAAACCTAGATTCAAGAAGCGAG
Organism: Boletus subparvulus; assembly: GCA_038092515.1. NCBI lineage: Eukaryota > Fungi > Basidiomycota > Agaricomycetes > Boletales > Boletaceae > Boletus > Boletus subparvulus. The sequence continues at coordinate 80,310 of JBBPQL010000045.1, forward strand.
CAGTGACAGCTGGGTCGGGGGAAGTGCGGGAGGTCTTGAATAAGCTTGGAATAGGGAAGCCCAATGGCACCACCAATTTGTTAAAAGCGTCTTTTCCGTCTATGCAAAAGCCCGATCAGAGGTAAGTTTTCAGTATTTGACGTTTTTCACCATGGGGTGCTAATCACCGTGATCTGCCCTTGTTGAAAAAGCTCCAAGCCTACCATACTTTTATCACGTCCTTGAAATTGCATACAACGCTCTTTATCTCCGTTTACTTTCTATAACCTTCGCTTGGCTATCTATTATCTCATCATCTTTTACTAAGTAATTTATGCTCCAGTCCTCGCAAAATGGACATCATCTTCCACTCCAATTTACAACAGTAGCATATTTATGTCGCGGTCTGTCTCCTTTTACCCGCAGATATGATAATTCTTCGAGCTGCCTCCTCCTTTTGTGTCCAAAAGCCGAGCTCACCTTGAGCTTTGGGGTGGGCAGTAAGACGCATTCCCTTCTGTAGCAGTGTTTGCACATTGCAGGTTTGACATTGCTAGGGTGGACTTACAGTTAGACCTTGCAAGAGTACCTCGTAGATGGAGGACTGGTTGGTAGCTTTTGCAACCGGGTCCGTGATCTGTTCCGTGTGACGTAGAATGAGCTTGTTCAACTCCTGTTGAAGCCGGAAAAGACTAGACGAAAAAGTCAATTCATGGAACGCATGTACACGATACCAACAGCGCACTTGCTGAATATCATGGTCTCTTCAGTCTGTTCCGTCAGCAAGACCAACGACTGGAACAAGTTGATGTAGCATTTGCAAATCTACGGGTGGTCGGGTGAGTTGGCGTCAGGTAAGCACTTTTGGATACTTGCATTGATCACCGACGCGTCGGTCGTCACAGACGCCTTGCTAAAGTAGCCGCTGGGACGTTCCGACAACTTTTTGAGTGAATCACAGTGCTCCGAAACGACTTTTTGGAACACAGGCCAAAGCTGCAGGCGCATAGTGAAGAAAAAGGTCTCCAGAGGCAAACACTGGCGTTTCTGAACCTCTGCGATGACAGCTTCCGTCAGCCGGACCATGGTCAGGAGGGGCGTCGCTGGCGGTAGAGGTTCGATGACGGAACCCAAGAATGTCTAAATAAATGAAAGATGACTGTCAAAATTCGCTCTTTCGGCTTTGACGCCCATGACCTGCCTTGGTATACTCCAGGGAAGGGTCAAAGATCTTCTTCCAGATGCTACCAAGCTCCGTCCGTTCAGCTTTGTCCATGGTGGCGAGACGGCCGAGTCCTTGAGGATCAACAATTCCAGGACTCGGGATGGGTGTCTTCGCTTCTGAGCCAGCCGCGGAATTACTGTTGTCGACCTCTTTACGATCATGAGGCTCCGATGTGGCAGAGTGTTGTCCCAATTCCAGCTCTTCAGCGGAGGGTGGGGATCCCAAAGGCTCAACAAAGAAGAAGGCTGCGACGAATGAATATTCTGCTGTCGCGTTGTCCATCAGAACCAAGAAGAGGGATCTCAGGATGGCTTCAAGCGGCTCTTTCTTGCAAGGAAATTCAGCGCGTACACCGATGGATGAGTCGACGTACTTACATGAGCTTTATCGTCAGCCTGATATGCAAGTATGACGCCCGGTCCGTCTAACTTTGCATAGGTCAAGCGCTCAAAGTCTACGCGAATACCATCATCCTCTGCTGACATTGTTGCGATACTTTCGAACCTCTCAGTGACCCGAACCTGGAGACCATCGATTACGGATGGACGGCGAATAATAACGAAAACTTACCCTCAGCAAACCAAGGCTGCGAATATACCGTCGAAACGCAGTCTCGTAGTATGTGCGAACGGCAGCGATGTACGATTCTTGTATCTCCTTTGCCACGGGTTCAGCTTGACGTTTCAAAAAACCGAACAAGAGACGATATTTGAGGAACCCGAAAGACTGTAACACCTGCATATTAGTCGTCACGCTACTCTTTATCGTGTTCAACAGCGCGAGGAAGAAGGCGCGAAGTTTCGTCGCTGTCTTGATGGTTTATGTGAGCACTTCCCTGGAGGGTCAGGTAGAAAGATCATACGGCTATCCGGAGGGCCTCCACGACATCCGCCAGTTCTCTAGCAGCCTTGACGCGTGACCGTGCACGTAGGCTATCGAGCCGCCTCTCAAAGTCAGCAACCACCGGTATCCATGCTTCCCCAACTTCGGTATCGAGTAATGTCGTAGCCAGTGTAGGAGGGATGGTCAAGTCAGATATGAGACTTGACAATGGTTTCTCGATTCTCTGTACGCAAAGGTTACTGAGAGAACGAAGATAGTGCGAGAGATATCGAACCCGACGGCTCTTGAGTCTGTTGTCGATGTCGGTACTACGCCCTTGAAGTTCTGATATTTGACCAGATACGGCCGACAAGTCCCTCTGGAAGGTAGACAGGAATGATTCTAAAGAATCCAGGAGGCGGACGCTGGTCTGCTATACGCGTCAGGTACACGACAACGTTCGTGATAGTTGACCCACCTCGACTTGATCATGGAACTCTATGAATTCCTTGGCGCGAGAACTGACTGGAGTGAAACGTCACGAACCGTAGAGAGGTGGTATTTTGGAAGGCTGCTCACAAGTGAGTTTGGAGACATCCTCATGGTCCTCCGCATGGTTGTACAAATTGGTATCGTATCCTGTCACATATAGTAGGTCAGTAGTTCTTTGTAGAGTCAGAACACTGACCGTTGGGTGATTGGGCCATCCAGTGGTAAGATACTACCAGGTTCAGTGTCAAAAGCCGCGGATCCGGGTTACCTCCGGAGAGGAGTGGCGGTGCAACTGTCGGTCCGCGCGCCGCATACCTGGTCTGAATCCGAATCGTCAGCCTCAGCCCCAACCATGTTCAAGCAGCCCGAGCTCAGAATAAGCCATGTCGGTACACCGGTGTCATCTACCAGTCCTGAAAGGACATCGTATTCTGATCATGGGTCTTAGCTTCAGAACCGCTCGTAAGCTCTGGATGGGTAAGTCAATCTTCGTCCGTTCACCCTCGAGACTGGTGAATCCGACTTGCCAGGTCTGGTTGCATTGTTATCCCTTACGACCATCTTCCTTGCCGTCGTACTCTGGGTTCACGGCTACAGCAGGTCCAACAACTTTGGTGCCCTCATAGCTATTCCTTGTTTCACGTTCGTCGGCGCTATCTGGACGTGAGTAACTCGCACAACACTCCCTGTGGTCTCCGCGGCCCACATATTCCTGGACCAGGATCGTCAAGAAGATGTTCTTCTCCCCACAGCTCGTCTGTATCGAGGCAACTTGGATTTTCGCCCTCCTCCCCTTTCAGATACGCAAGTCTGGAACAATTTGGCACGCTGTGCTGCTGATCATCTGACCCACAGTGCTCGGTCTCTTCGCATTTGAGTCTGGCGGTGCCCTTCGCTCCCGTTTCACTATCGTTTATGAAGTTCTGGTGGTATTGGTCTGGACCAATTCTGCACTAGGTATCTCCCTTGCCCACCAACTGGCAATCGCAAGCTAACTGAAACCCACCAAGTTTTCTTATACGCGGCAGGAATCGTGTCACTGGCGCTTCTCACACAATTCTCGTACGATCAGGAGATATGGGCGCGCGACATCGACTCCAGCCCATGTCCATTCCCCTTTCCAGTTTTGCTTGTTTACGCTTTCCCGTTCGCCGCCAAGTATTTTCGCGGAACCGCGTTCGAACCTCGAGGGGGTGCACCTGCCACCGCTACCGACTACTGCCTCCCGGGCTGTTCTTGCCATACTACTAAACCAACAGAGGTACCCGGCTTGGGAGCTGAGAGTAACAACATGGAAGGCACACGACCATCCATCCCGATACGCGTACCGACCGCGATGGAGAGGCGGAATGCGATCCGTGTTGCATTAGGCCAGGGCTCGGTGATGTTGTGACTCAGAGTAATAATTTGTTTAACTGATATGTAGACACGAGAACACGACAGCAAATTGAGCACCATGATTAGAGTGGGAGAGAAGGTAAAATATCTCAAGACAAAGGCAAAGAATGAGTTTCTAGGGATGCAACTGGATCCGCAATCTACCCATCAACCGGCAAGTTCTGTCTGAAGTTGCTTGAGTACTGTAGGGTCTATTTTGTCAAGGTAATTCAGCTTGAATATGTGCGCTCCTCCACAAACCCTCTCCGCTTCTTGCAGCGCAGTTGCAATAAATGTCGTGAGCTGAAGTGTCCGCACCGGATCATGCTCGTACAGCTAGAAATCACTGAGCGATGTCAATACGTAGCACACAAGACGGATGTACCGATTTGCGACGATCGTATTCCAGGGTCCCTTTAGATTCGGCGTAATACGATGCTGGGACACTGTCTACATCCCAGTAGAGATTGAGGCCGCTAATAGATATCTAATCAGCCGGGACCAACGACTTTTGTGAAGAACTGACCCGTCTTCGCCATCCTCAGTGTGGTTGCGACTTTCCCTCACTTCATAGAGGACGTCGGTCCAAAGATTGAAGATCTCATTTGGTACGCGCCCGAGTACCTCGGGGCAACCAGTTGAGACGAGAGACGCGATCCCGAGAGCAAGAAGTTTGCGGTGCCGCGGCTCCGACATATGGTCAAACTGACAGGTAGAAAAATAAGATTCGAAGTGCAACAGGAGAGGCGGAACGCGATACCTGTCTCCAAAACTGATCCAAGATAACTTCCCAGACCTTTTCTTCGTGTACATTTTCGACTTGGGCCGCGGCAGACACGAGACGAATAAACATCTCGCGATCTGTCAACGCAATACGGGCAAGGACAAAGACACACTCTGTCAACATGGCGGAGGAGCTCTGTCGCATGGCTTAATACTACACGACCGAACACAAAAATAAATCCCTACTTCATCGTCTTCGAGAATTTTTACAATATGATTGAAGAAGCCGGATCTGTGTACTGGTTCCGCCCACAACGACGAAGGAGCTAGTTGCAACATAAAGCTCATGCAGTTTAAAACGCCTCTCTGGTTCGTCTGGAGGGCTCGGCCACGCACGACACTCATGACTGCATTCATGAGGTCCAGCGAAAAGTTCTGGAGGAGCTGTTGGTGACGAGAAACAAGGGTATTCCATTAACATACCTGCAGAACAAGGAACGCATCCGCGAAGAAATAGGATTCAACAATAAATGTGATCTTCCCTAACAGATCCAAATTACTTGCGAGCAATGCCATAGCAAGAGGGAATAGTTGGAGGAGATTCAAGGTAGAAGTACTCTGGAGGGTCGTGGAGTTTCGGAGTGCAGCAAGCCAGAGGTTGATACCATCCTCGTCCAAGTTGACGGCCACCTTCACGTGGAGTTGAGCGGCTGAAGAATGATCAACAATAAGGCTTACCCCAGGCGCTAAACTTTCCTGGACTAAGGGGATTACAAGCGGTGCGAGAGAAGTGGAATATTCTTTGGATGACTACGGTGCATTCAGTGAACAACGCCGGATCACACAACGGCGAACGTACTATGACCAAACTTTTCACAACCACGAGGAGCTGTGCCTTGAACAACCACTCTTCCCCAGCAGCAGTCCCTGACAACATATAGTCAACTACGAGTCACCAACCAGCAAGGTGTACACACATAAAGTGGGGATCTGTTCTGCAATCATCTGTATGTGCGGGACGATCTGTTGGTCAACACGTTTAACAACTACATTCAAGCTCCTTGCGAGTCGTTGTTTCATCTCCATTGTGTCTGCTTCGCTCATAAGCGTCATCAGCTCCGTGAGGGTAGCAGGTAAGAAAGGAGCAAAGGTGGCTGCGTCAAAACTGACGGTCTGGTAGGTCTCAGTTCTGTGATCACTGAGCAATTGTAGGTTTGCTCACATCCACACATTCGCGTACTGCATTGGCAGCAGTGAGCCGAACCACAGCATCTGACCCGGAGCTCCTGTCCTGTAACAGGTGGACGAGAATTTCCCAGAAAACAGGATCTGGCGTAATTATACACATATCACTGGTCCATTTGCCAATCAACCATGCAATACGACGCTTGATAATTGGAAAGCTGAATCGCTGTCAGATGCCGCGAAATGTATTGATTGAATCTTACATTGGATTTGTCTCTCTTGCTTCAACGATAAGTTTGTGACGCATCCATTCGTTGAACGGGATGACATCACGAAGCCTAGTAGTGCATCTTCCTATTGCACAATATAGCGCTTCTTTTTGAACAACGCTCGCTAAATCCGTGGTTGGTTGTTCTACGCCAGGAGGGTGAACGAATGCTACACAGAAACGACTTGAAGCTGGAAGGTTTACCAATCATGGATTTGAACGTGGATTCCATTAATGGGACAACGTAGTCCTGATATTGTGCCGCGAGCGTCATGAGGACGCGTTCCCCACAGGGCTACACCAGTTAGAAACATACGGAGACCACGGAACACGAAAACGTACGCGAAGCTCGTATTCCCATAGTTCATTTTCTTTGTCTTCTTCGTTAACCCATTCTTCAGGATCAGCCATCCAGCCCTCGAGATCGGACGGATTGAGAGGAATGAAACGTGTGACAAGCAACCGGACTGAATCTTCAACAAACTGCTGTGACAGCGCTGCAGATGGGATGTTAGTGAAGAATGGCTCGTCTCAGGAATTGTTCGTACTTGTCTCAGTGACTGGACCACCTTTTCGGAAAGGGGTCCACCTGGCGAGGTTTTCTTTAAAAAGGACCATTGCTTGGACAAGGAATCGGACTGGGTAGACGGCAGTAGGTGAATCTGGTGCCGAAGAAATATGGGTTGGAATTTATGAACTCTTTCCAACAACTTTCTCGTACCTTGGATCATGTCTCCCGAGCGATGGTTGGTAGCTTCTATAACCTTGGACCAGTAGTACAAAACCATGTCGTTACACGCTGGGAGTTCGACAAACTTTTCACTGTCGAGTTGCTGTAATCTTCTGAAGAATTTACCGAAAACACGAATATGGCGTGTTAATCGATCGATGGAGAGGGTCGTGATTGGATCGGAGGTCGGCATGGCTCGTACGGCGAGAGCAAGGCTGATACGTAGTTCTGAAAGCGCCCTAAGCTGAACGGTAGAACTCTGAAATAATTGAAGGAACTACGACAGCGAAGGTCAAAGAATGTGGCTGAGCATTGACACGATACATACCCAATCTTTAAGTTCTGCAAACTCGCCTTTCACGTCCCTGATGATGCGGGGCCATGACCACAATGCCATCTTCACGAGACATTTGTAAACAAGATGAGCTACTGTGATAGAAGCGACGGTACGTTCTTGATCCAGCAAGCCATTTATGCTCAGTATTGTGGGAGAGAGCTGGGAATAGTATGCAAGGATGATGTTCCGTAGCTGGTCCGTGACCTGGCGATGAGGATGAGTAAGGATTGTGATTGTAGGAAGGCGAATGTCATACCTGAAACATTGTCTTGACGCCTGCGAGCATTTTCATGCCGGAAAACCCTTCGATGATGGAGTGAAGGACTTTCAAACTGCGTCTCAGGGAAAGTGTCGACTGAATAGTGGCATTCGGGAAGCTGGCCAAGGGGAGCAAGCCGCTCTCGACGACAAGCATAAGTTGTGTGAAGAGAGATGGCCTAGTACATCTCTGTGGTGAACGGCAGACAGCTAAACGGTGTGTCGAGACGCACCAATTGTGAGGATAGTCCAACCGAGCGATTCTTGCGACAATCACTTCATTGCATTCGGCAATCTGTTACGAGTAAATAAGTTGGATATGGGAGTGATTGAAGATGGACGGACAGTGTCATCTGCCTCGGAGAAGAAAGAAAAGGAACGATGACGGATTTGTATGCGGTCATCTTCGCTCAATAGCCTGAAAGAGTGATGAAAGGGGTGCAAGTGGCGTACAAGGGAAGACGGACTTTCGGGATCTCCAGTGAGATAGCGCTGCGTTCTTGAACTGAATGATGCTCTGTTGTCTGACCTGCAGAGGTTGGGAGGTATCCGCGGCAATACGGTGGAGGGCGTTGTAGGTGCCGGCGTGGGTGTCGAGGAGGACTTTGAGGCGGTCAGTGGAGGCTTTGAGCTGTTCTGGGATCTGGGAGGTGGCGAGGGTGACGACGTGCAAGAGCTCGTCGCCGCTGACGGTGGGTGTCGCGGACGTTGGTGGCGGGTTCATCATCGATCGCGACGCAACTTGAAGGGGAGTCGTGCGAGACTCATTAAGGACAAACAATCGCAAATAACGCGTCCCTTTCATGCATGACGTCGTCGAAGACTCTGAGCCGGAGCGGGAGAGAAGACGCGATGACGACCAGTCCGACAGTGAGTCAACTTGCTCATATCCTCCTCGAGCGTCTCGTCACGTGTACAAGGCGTACTAGAGCTATCTCGCTTCGCCTACAAAACCACCCACTCGTCCTCGCGCACGCCAGACCCGGGACCGTCTCGACCCGCACCCCTCCCCAGCATAGACCCGCCCGACCACTTGCCCGACTCGCAGCTCATTCAGCTATCCAAATGCATCGGTTGCGGACTAGAGTGGACCAGCAGGAAAACAGCCAAGCAGAAGCGCACACACATCAGCCAATGTGCAAAGAAAAATGCATTGACCAAAGATACAGTCAGAATTCTCATCCAAAAGGAACTCGCCATCTTGTCCCCTTCGCAGAACACCGCATCCTCACCCAGTGAGACCACTCTGATGGATTCCGTCGTCCCCACTGCTCCAGTCAAAAAGTCCAAACGCCAGCAAGTTCTTCCCACCGTCAGGTCCCTCCCAGAGACACGTGACGGCATCTTGGGCAGAGCCAGGGACATCATTGGACCTACCAATGGCCAGGCAGACCCCCAGGCAACCCAGCAATTCGGTCAGAGCGCGTTAGCATGCCGAAATATACGACATCCACAGCGCCCGGCGTTGCTCGACGTAAAGTCCGCGGAAGAACCACCTTCTACCCAGCCATTCGGAGCAAGCTCTTTACACGGAGGAATAACAACTGCAGAACGGTCGGTCGACCGCCGTGAGGAATCCTCTCTCCAGTTTGGCACTTCATTGTTTGCCCAAGATTCTATTTTGTCGAGTGACCATGTGAGTGCTTTTGTGTGTTTTTAATATATCTTACCCTGTTGTGAGTGTGGAGCTCACCTCATGTCCTCGTTACAGCATAAGCGGCCCGCCTCACCGCCTCCCCTGGTAGGTAGCAACTCTAGGACCGTGAGACGTCGTCTCCTGCAGTGATACTTCCACGTGCTTTCGGCGCTCTGACCTAGCAACGGGCATTCTCCACACTCGGGCTTCTTGTCAACTTCGTGTCAGGTGTCGACAGTCCATATGGGCGGTAGAGCAAGCTCTCCTGCCACATCTGTATCACATTGCCAGCACCGTTCTGGGTAACAGGCGTAGTGAATGTTGTATATGAATGAACAAATACATCAAGTGTGTTGCGAAGAACCCTGAGCAAATATTAAATCGTTCTCACTGTACCTGCTACC
>JBBPQL010000046.1:0-88612 GCA_038092515.1 Boletus subparvulus
GCACCCCAAAGCGTGATAACTTACAACAAGCACTGCCTTGCAAGTATACTCAACAGTATAGTGAGTAGCGTTCTCTCTCACTGGGTTCTCCCACACTACGCTGTTGTCTCTGCACCATTCGAGAAGTTGCTCTCTCGAAATTCGCTGGTATGCGAGGAAATGGAGACATACGTAGACTCACACTTGGAGGTATCGGCGCCGGAGCAGCACGCCAGCAAGCGCTTGACTGTCCGGTACATGCTTCGAGTAATAAGCAAATCTTGTCCGGACCAGCACCTGGCTGGAACCGGCCCAAAAGGCCCGGATCCGGACCTGCCTTGCCAGTGACCCGTGTATTATCCAGGGTCCTATCATTTCCTTCTTCTGCCAGTGAATCCCTAGTACTTCAGGGACATTCGCTCAGTGCGTTTACAGCGAAACGTGTATACGCCATTGCCCTTACCTGCAGCCATGGCGAGGGCATCGGTATCAAGTATTTGTTTGCGCGATGCACGGTCTGCACGACGAACTTGATATCATCGATATGCCAGCTCGATGCGGGGGCACGACCGGTCGTCGATGTAGATCAGCACGTGGAAGGAATGCAGAGCGTTCACGGGCTGAATGGCACCTGATGATCTCGACCATCCTCGGTCAAATCATCATCACATATTCAAGCTCGCGCACGATGCACAGCTTGTTCCCTTATTCTACGTCATTCTATCATTCTCGTACTATAAAAAAAGGCCCACACGTACATATTGAATAGCAGGGAAATCGTATAGTCCCCATCGAGTTGCCAATCACCGAGACTGCACTGACGAATGACGAACACTGACCGACGACTGACGACCGACTTATCGCTTATCTCATCTACTCCTTCCTGCCTTGCGTCCCCTTCGAACTCGCCTCGCCTCACAAGCAGCCCACGCACGAACGGGTGTGCCATCTCAACCTCGATCTCAAAAAAAAAACGGTGGTATCGATGAGCGAGCAAATGACCCATGCACCTCACAGAGGGGATAGCCGTCCAATCGGGCGAAAAGGCGTCCAAAAAAAAAGTAGACACGCATTCACGCCTCTAAAGAGTACCGTACAAACGCACCACGCACACGCGACAGACATCGACCGCATCACCGCTCCACACCCTTGAAATATACCCGTCTCACCCACCGCCGTCGACGGGTCACCCAACCATCGCACGGGCGCGCGTCCGGTCGGGGATGTGTCCATGTATCTGTGGTGTAGGTCCAACCGTCTGTGTCGTGCGTTGAGCGAACGTAAGGGGGCAGGAAAAGAGGCGTACCTTCGTCCGCACCCACGCAGACGCTCGCACTCGGAGCGGCACTTTCGACGGCCCATGCAGCGATCAGGTCGGGTCGCCAACCCTCCGTCTCTACGAACGCCCAGCCAGGGGAAAGCGAAAACGTGAGGTTGCTGCTGCGCAGAACACGGCGTGAGCATCTCGGCGGCAGCGAACGGTCACGATGTGAGACGACGACGGAAACGCACCTCACTTCTCCGCCGACGCCGCTCCAGCCGTCTCTGCCCCTCGTCCACCCCACGCGTTCGTTCGGCTTCAAATTTGCCTTGGACCACGTCCCTCCTGGTACCGTTCCTGCTGTTGCAGTCGATGTGGTCGACGATGCATCGTCCTCGCCACCGTCTTCTTCGCCGTCCCGCACGAATGTCACTACAGATTTACGCCGCTTCCCCTCGGCCGCGTCCTGGACCCAGCGTTCGTTCTCCCAGAGGTCGACGTGGGCGAGAGGGGCGTTCCAGATGGCGTCGTCGAGTTTGTCATCGTCGGTGAGGTGGCGTAGGAAGAGGAGAATGTCGCGTGGGGCGAGCGTGAGAGTAAATGTGCGCAAGCGTGAGGGGAGACGGATGCGTTGGCCAACGACGGGGAGAAGAAATAGGGGGTTGGGCAGACAAGGGATGTGGATGGAAAGTTGGAACGAGAGGCCTGGTCCCGAACCAGACAAGGCGGTCGATATAATAGAGAGTGAGCCCCTGAAGCGGGGATGGAGAGCACCTACGCTGCCTGCGCCTGCGAGGAAGAAGAGAAGGCGGAGAGGGAGGAGGTCGGTCATGAGGATCGGGATGAGGAAAAGGAAGGAGAGGAGGGTCACGATGAGGAAGGGGTGGTGTGGTTGGGAGAGGGGTTCATTGGGGAGTTCGGAGAGTTTGGGAGGTTCGTTGGAGAACGATTTAGGCGGGGATGGGGCCACCAGCAAAGGGACAAGTGGTACAACAGCGTCGTGCGCGTCCGAACTAGTACAAGCAATCAGTTGAGCGACAGACGTGAACGGATGTCTCACAAGGCACCCATGAGATTCTGAATGGCCTGTATATTGGCCTGCCAGTCGGCTGTCCCTTCGCCAACGTTGATCGGGACCGGCTGCGCGCCTGGATCAGGGTAATAGCAAAGCATGACGCCGAGCAGCACGATATGAGGGATCAACAGCGCCATTCGCGGAAAGTAACCTGCACTCGGTGAATACGGGCGCGAGGAGCGGGGAAGCGACGCACAAAGGAAGCCATAGGCGGCGAGCCAGACGGTGGTGCGCTTCCAGCCCTTTTTCCACAGGATTATTTCCTCGACGCGGTCCTGCAGCCAGAAGACGGGGCCGACCTTGGACACGAAGCGGCGAAAGTTGGCGGTCATGATGGGGACGGAGAGGGGGTCGCGGGTTGTGAGGAGGGCGTGCGGAGAGCGTGTATTTGGGGTGGCGATGATGCTGGGGGTGGGGAGGGGCGGGGACGCGGCGAGGAGCATCTGGGGGACGAGGGCGAGGGCGGACTTTGCGGGGGAGAGCGGCGCGGAGGAGGCGCAGGACGACGCTCGGGGCAGCGACGTCATTATTTTTGTGGCGGGGGCGAGGGATTCCGGTTTGAGCCGAACGGCGTCGGCGGGGACCTCGACGTATTCAAACGTCGCCATCGTCGTCGACCACAAGTCACATTCGACTGCACCGCCACACACCTCATGCTCCTCCCGTCCCTCAACGCCCTCCTCGCCGCCCTCGCCCTCCCCTTTGCCCTCGACCACCCGACCGACCTCACCCCCTCCCTCCTCCTCGCCATCTTCGAGTCCCTCATCAGCGCCCGTCTCCCCATCCCCTCCGCCGTCCGCCAGTCCCGCACCCGCGATGCAAAAGCCCGCGCCATGCTCGTCCTCCTGGGCGTCCTCGAGTGCGACATCCTGCGTGGTGGTGAGCGCTCCGTCGCCGCTTCCAACGCGGACGATTCCGTGCTCGGCGCAGGGGGTGTCAGCGTCGACGGCTGGGTCGACGAAATCGGTCTTGGCGAGGTCGACCCCGAACGACTCGCCGATGGCGGCTGGGAAGAGACCATCTTTGTCGGTGAATTGCTCTGCTGGCTCGCCCGTCGAAAGGGCATCTTGCCCCGCACCAGCTCCTCGCTGTACTCCAACCACCACTCGTATTGCACCGAGGAGGACGAAGGCGACTTTTCCACGTCCCTCCTTCTCCGGCCCTCTCCCGCTCGACCCCAATCACCTATCAATGACCCTCACGCTGACTTTTCAGCACTCTCACACATCACAGACGTACCCCGTCACCCCCTCGTCCACTCCCCCGAACCATCCCTCTCCGCGTCCGCCACGACAGGCACAGACCTCTCCATCCGCGCACGAAGCGTTTCCTCCCGCACCAGCGTGTCCATCACGCACGACGAATTTGACCAAGTGTCGCAGGACACAGTACAAATGTACGACCACCGTCAGATGATGCAGGACGCCGAGGAAGACGACGATCTGCCGCCTACGTTCCGCCCGCGGTGTATACACGAACTCGAAGACCCTTCGTACATCCGCGCGCTGGGAGGACCTTCCTCGTCCTTTGATCCGTCTGCCTCACACGAGAGCCCCTCGGACCTCTCCAGAGACCAAGACGACGAGCAGGACAACGACGACCCCTACGCACCTCCAACCCCAACCCCCCGGCGCGTCCGGCTCACCGGGTGGATCGACCCCGTCGACCCCGCCACCGAATTCAGCCACTTTGCTGCCTCCCGCGCCCACTCTCGCTCACGCGCGTTCAATACGACCGCGGGTTTAGGTTCGGGACCGTCTCAAACGCAACCACAACCAAACAAACAAGCTCGCACGGGCGAGCTCTTCAAGGCGACGCCACGTCTGCAAACAGACGCGTCCCCTCGCCCACTTCCAGGCCCGAGTAAACCGCGCCGTGTATCGCCCTCCCCCTCACCGTCCCCACCGCCATCCCCTCCCCTCGCACACTCGGACCCACCGTTCGACGTCTCGTTCTCGACGTTTAACAATACCAGTACGCCTGCGAAACCCCGTCCGCCACGACGTCCCCAGTTCCAAACGACGACGCGCCACGAGATCGCATCTGACACACGCGCTGACAGGGGCAAAGGCGGAGGAAGCGCAGCGACAGCAATAGGACCAGGCCGTCGTCGCGACCGCTTCCCATCCTACACCCCCTCCCCACCCTCGTTCGGCAGCTTACGAATCGCTGGCGCTGGTACCAGGGGGTCTTCTGGCCCAAAAACACGTGCGGGTGCGCCCACGACGCCCGCACCACCGACGAGACAGAGGAGCACGAGGAGCACGTCGCCCTCCCCCACGAGCGCCAACGGCAAATCACCACCGGTGTCACCGCCCGGCTCGACGGCGACGACGAACACGCTCCTGACGGAGCGCGCGCGGCTGTTGACAGAGTTGGCAGCGCTCAAACGGGCGCGTGCTGCGAGCGGTGCCGGGATGGGGGGTCGCCGCGTCGGTGTTGGGGTATGATCCTATGACGATCTTGTTAGAGTATGGGCTATGTTTAGTTTTTTCCTTGTTTTTACACGATGGACATGACGACCTTGTTTTAACTATTGTACAGTACGATACAACGACTTGGATAACACACTCGATCAAGGACAACAATTCTGCACGAGAACATTCGAAGTGATTTCAATGGAAAATAAAAGACGAATAAATCATAGTCTTCCATACAACTTGGCAAGCGTGCTCGTGATACCCAACCGACCGACATGCACGAGAGAGTACCCCGGAGTAACCAAATCCGTGGTCATCCACGCTGAATATCTTGTATTCCCTCACGGAGATCCGAACGAACCGCCTCTACCCGGAACGACATGCCACGACATACGCGTTCGGAGTGAGAAAAAGGGGGCCGTTTGAGTTGCGGCCCGGATTCGAAGACGATATGCGCGGTCTCTCTAGGACGGCGCGCGCAAAGGCGTGGCAGGAGGTCTTGAAGAAGGAAGGGGCGCGCTCGGGAATGTCGTAGTGCGATCAGGCGGGAGGCGGCGGGCAGTGTCAGGCGCCCAGGCGAGCTGGTGGAGTCGTTCGTCGGTGGAGGACGTCGGGGGCGGGACCTATGACGGATCACTGTGTCGTCTGCGGGGCCCCAGAGGCCGAGTCTGGCTGGGAGAGCGTGCCCGTGCGTGTTGCGCGAGACTTTGACGAGGATAGGAGCTGGGGCTGGTCGGGGTGGGGTTGGACAAGGTATTCGGGCTGAAAGTCTGGCGATTTCTCCCTGTAGTGAGACACTGCAGTGACGACATAGTGTTGGTCAGGGTCGTTTTCACGGACAAGACGAAGCCAAGCCCCGGGTGAATGGGACTGTAGGGTGCCGAGCACATCCTCCATGGGGGACTTGGGCGTAAGATTGATGATCTCAGGACACAATGTGGTGGAGGGAGATTCCACCTTGTTAGTGGGGACAGGGGAACATGTATGACATCACCGAGTTGGTGGCTATGCTATGGCTTGGACGAGCATTCAACACCTCCCCTCAAAGCCTGCTTACCGATGGCAAGCTCGCACAAGCGCTGGTACTCACTGCTGCCCGTCGCGGTCCCTTCGGCATGTTGCATGCTCTACCTTGGAGTTGAGCAACGCCCATTTATCGCGTCCATGTGCGTTGGGGACTGAGCCGGCGCCAACTTGAGACAGTCCCACAGCGTTTGTTGACCTGCGGAGCTCGCCCTCTCCACGAGCGCCGAGGGTAAATCGTCACCCCCGGGTTCACCGCCCGGCACGACAGCGATGCCGACGACGAACACGGAGCGCACCCCGGCTGTTGACAAATTTGGCGGCGCTCAAACGGGCGCGTGCTGCGAGCTGGAGCGGGGGTCGCGGTGGTGGGCGGTCGCCGCGTTGGTGTCGGGGTATGATCCCATGACGGTCTTGTTTGAAAGTAATGCCTTGTTTTCCTTGTCTTTACACGATGGACACGACGACCTTGTTTGAACTATCATAGAATACGATGACTTGGCGAAACACTCGATCAGCTTGTTCTCCCAGGACAACAAACTTGCAATCCCCTGAAACAAGAACATAGATGCCACTGCTCACACACACCCTGAAAACATTCATGAACGTGAATGCAATGGAAAAAAAAAAAAAAAAAAAAGTCAAAACCCTACCATTACCATGAAACGACCGATGAGTGGCAGCAACTATCTTGGCCACTTTACGCGTACTCGTGATGCCCACCGGAAAAACGGTCGTGAAATAGGACGGTGGGGTGATGAAACCGTAGTCTTGGGCGTCATCCGTGTCTACTACGTCATGGAAGACCCTGTAATGTGTAGCGGCCATCTGAGCGATGGCGTGTACTCTGGTCGTGCCTGGTGGAATGAGATGCACGATGCGCGCGTTTGCGGTGAGAAAGCGGGGCTGTCGCGTTCTGACCATCCCGTTGAAGGCGATATGGATGGTCTCTAGGATGGCACGCACGAAGCCGTGGCAGGAGATCTTCAAGCGGAAGGAGGACTCGGGAAGGTCGTAATGAATGCAGGCCATGAAGCGCGAAATACATTTGAGGCGAGGTGCATCCTTAGGTGCCCAGGTGAGCTGGTGAAGCTGCTTGTCATGGAGTTGGATGTCGGCGGCAGGACCCATGACGGTCACTATGTCGTCTGCAGAGCCCCAGAGGCCGAGTCTGTCTGGGAGAGCGTGCCCAAGCACGTTGCGCGAGACTTTGATGAGAATAGGAGCTATGGCTGGCTGGGGCTCGTCAGGGTGGGGCTGAACAACTAATGCAAGGTATTCAGGCTGGAAGTCTGGCCATGGTGATTTCTCCCTGTAGTGAGACACTGCAGTGACAACATAGTGTTGGTCAGGGTCATTTTCACGAACAAGACGAAGCCAAGCCCCAGGTGAATGGGACTGCATGTTGCTGAGTACAGTCTCCATGGGGGACTTGGGCGTAGGATTGACAACTCCCTCAGAGTGAGGGAGGGGAGGGGAAGGACACAACGCGGTGGAGTGAGATTCCATCTTGTTAGTTGGCTTCAGAAGTGGGGACAGGGAAACATGTATGACATCACCGACTTAGACTTGGTGGCTATGCTATGTGGCCTTACGCATTTTATACCACCATTCAACACCTCCTCTCAAAGCCTCCATGACCTCTCCCACATCCTCGTCCTCGTCCAGAGCACCAATCTTCTTGTTGGCTTTGGCCCCTGACTTGCCAATGACGAGCGACATAATTGCTCCCCGCTTTTGCACGACCCGCTCCCCGTACCCGGATGGTGTTGCACACATAATGTGAACCCCATGTTCAAGTTTCTTGGCCGCGTCTGCAAGAACGAGCGTCCTACAACAAAACCATATCAACATCGTCCACCCTGCACGTCACACGTCCAGTTAATACGACACATACCTGTCTTCCGCGCTCGTCGGCGCACCTGAGAGCTTACTCCACGCGATATTATCAGTCGAGGCAACATCGACGGGAAAGACCCGATGGAAGGCCCTGCGAAGCCCGTTGAACGCACTCGTTCGCGTTTCGAGCTAGGCATGTCCGCGCGTGCGTGAGCGAGGGTCCTACCGACAATGGGAGGAATCACGCACAGGGACCTTTCGTGAAAAGCTCGCTTCCACTTCCATCTCGACCTCGGGGATCACCATGTCTGTGTCCACTGCAGGGAAAACATCGTCAACACAGTGACAGTCTCGGGATTGGGAGTAGTGTGGCTTACTTTGATCGTCTGCTGTGTCGTGGTCGGGCTCTTGTTTGATTTGAACCTCGACGATCTCGACATCGCTATCGCTCTCCTCCTTCAGTGCGTGCTGGCTCTCGACTGGCGGGGAGGGAAGGATTTGTTCCGGGTGCCGATCTCGATCGTTTGCTTTCGCAACAGGATTTTGACTCTCGCCAGGCGCTTTGAACGGCGTCTTGAATGGTGTCTTGAACGGCTTCCTCAGACTATTCGCCGAACTATGCGGTCGTGTGACTGGTCCAATTCTCAGTCAGGAGAAAGGTGTTACGCGACGCGAGCAACAAGCTTACCGAGTGGACGTGGCAAGCTGGCACAAGCGCTGGTACTCGTTCTGGCACTGTTACTCGAACCAGTGTCCGTCACGGTCCGTTCACCCGTCGCATGCTCAACCTTGGCCTTTTTCGAGGTGGGCAACACCAATTTATCGCGTCCATGAGCGTTGGGCCGTTTGAATCCCTGAACCGGCAACGAGCTGAGACAGTCCCACAGCGTTTGCTGACCTGGGTTGGTGGTGTTCGTGTTCCCGCCCGCCGACACGGGTGCACGCTGCTGTTGCTGGGGTTTCTGCCCTTCGGACTCCTCATCCTCCTCGTACCCAACATTCCAAGCCGATTTAGAGATGGCCGCTGCGGCATAATCTTCGTCCGAGAGGTTCGTTTTCTGTTGTTGTGTCTTGTCGGGATACTTGCACACCTGTATGATGACATAAAACGGCACTTTGTCGACGAGCAAACTACGCACGTCGCACATCTTGTCGCAAACACTCTCCATGACGTCGTCGTCCGTCGTATCGATGATCTCGCCAAAGTACCTACATATAGACTCAGAGAGGCACGTCAACACGCGCTAATCTCCGCGAAGGGAGCGCTTACAACATGTCGGCACGTCATGACGTTTTCAGCAAAACTGATAAGCTAAGAACGATTGGGTAGGAGTGACGGAAACCAAGGGTGGTGGACAAACCGCTCCTAAACTGTCAATCGACCGTTGACTGGGCTCGGGTCCATTCTTGGAAGAGGCTGCATCTTGTCGTTTGGCGTGTGTGCTGGACACTAATTTTCGAAGACGGAGGGCGTCCTCACGTGCTAACACCAGTGTGAGGCGATAGCAAGTACGACGAGGGTTATATCTCACAGTAATATAGTATACAGCGGGCGGGCTGATAGCGAAGCGGTCAAGCCAGTACGTGAGGAAACACGAAGTAACTCACCAATCCGTCTCGACCTGCTCGACCTATCACAGCGGGTCAACACGCAAATGACTCACAAAGACAACCAACCTGTTTCTTGGTAGTACCCTGGGATTCGTTAGATATTGGCCGACACCTTTCTTTACGTTTCACTCACCTTCCACACTCTTTGGAAGATCATAGTGAATAATGTATCTAAGCCAGTCAATACATATCCACTGAAAACAGAGGGAATCGAGATGCGTACCGAACGTCGCTCTTGTCGATCCCCATTCCGAAAGCGATCGTTGCGCAAACCTAACCAAAAGATATCAATCGCTCGATGACAGAGTATCCGACAACGATGACCCACCACGTCAACACCACCCTCGCCAGTCCCACCAATCTCCCATTCCTTCAGTGTTTGGCTCAACAACTTCGAGCTGTTTTCCGTCACCAGCCTCACCACCAACATTTGTGTTCACAGTGCATCACCACTCACCTGATTCCTCGGTGATATGGCCGAGCATTCAATCCCTTTCCACGAAGATAGCTCGAGAGCTCATCGCACATCCCCCGTGTCCGACAATAGATAATGCCGGAGGACGGGCGGTTACGACGGCGATGCAAGGCCTGGATAAATTCTAGGATATCTTGCATCATAGAGAGCGACTCGGGCGCCGACTTGTATCGCACCTAACGAACACGCCCGTTGTTGACTGAGAAGGGCGGATAAAATGAAACAACACACCTCGTAGAAGAGGTTTGTACGATTGAATGGGTGGACAGCTGTAAAGAGTTTGTCTTCTACCATCTTCAGACTCCGCATGATGTCTCGTTGAACACTGACAAAAGGTGAGTGTGTGAAAGACAGCTCAGCAAGTCGGCGATTACTTTTTGGTGGCAGTCGCTGTTAACGCCATGATCGGGACGCCTGGAAAACGTTCACGGAAAGAACCAAGTTTACGATATCCTGCTCTGAAGTCATGACCCCATTCCTATAGCATGATAAATAGGAAAGCAATAAGACGTGCGGAAGTCAAACTCACGGAGATACAATGTGCCTAGAGGGATGTATAGATCAGCTCAACCATACTCTGGAAATAATCACACCTCATCGATGACAAGCCTACTCAGTTGACCATTGCTGTAAACGGTGGCGAGCGTGTGCATAAGGTGTTGCGTACAAAGCTTCTCGGGAGTCGCTGAGACAGAAACATGCTCAAGGCTATCCTCCTGCAAACCAATAGATGCACCAACTATAAAATAGACGATTCTTCGGTCGCTTTGATGACAGGTCTCTCAGAATCTACGGGATTGGTTTGCTTTACCTCACAGACATGAGGATAAAGATATAGATACCTCGCTTTTCTCACCCTTGTTGGTTTCGGACGTCAGCGAGACTGCGGATATGCCTTTGCTACGAAGATTGGTCACTTCTGCATGGATGTTAGTAAAAAATAAGACAGGAAGTGGAATGCAGTCACGATTCTTCATGAGAGCTGCTCGACACGTAAGTCTATGGAGAAGACATTAATATCACGACTCTCACCAAGGAGAGGAGAAACTATGATTGAAACACCACTCTAGCACACATAAGTTAGTCGATGTCCTCAAAACATTGTGGAATGACATACGTCCTCAGCAATAGCTGGGACTTGGAAACAGATACTCTGTCAATTCTGAGTATACGAGGCAACTCATTAGAGTCTATCACAAACTGACCTTTCCCATTCCCGTCGGGGCGAGGACGAAGACGTCTGCACCTAAATGGCGCATTCATCCGGATTTGACTACGCGGCACGTCGTAACAAGCTCACCTGAGATGGCGGCCTCAATAATCTCTTTTTGTTTCCCTTTGTATCCGGAGAACCCGAATACTAGTTTGATAGGTATAGTACTGCAACGTGCTTGGTGTATGATACGCACTTTCGGTCAACACTCTAGAACGCATGGTTGAGGTGTGAGCAACGAGAGTAGATTATATGTTGACCGACCTATTACACTTCCTCATTGACTGTGACACCATCGAACTCGGCTCGGGCTGCTTCTCGTTGCCACTTTCCCCTTCACGCGTCGGTGGACTTGCTGGGACGAGTACGACAGCCGTGTCTGTATGAAATTGGTCCTCATCGATGTTATCCAGGACGTTATTGTCGCTTTCGCCTTCTTCAGAGAGTTCTGGGTCATCAATAGAGTACAAGTACGCGTCGTAGTCGTCCATGGTGTGATGCAAAGCAAGAGACGCGAGGTGAGACGCCGTCACGTGATGCGCGACTTGATCGCCTAGTAAGCACAGCCTCAGCGTCTCTTCAGCCACGATCTCGAGAGGGTGTCTTCTCCAACAAGCCCGGGGTCCCGAGATTATTCGCAGGTTGCAGATGCGCATTTTGGTGCAACTCGCTCGGTAACGCAGTCCGACACAACCGTTGTCTGGGCTCCTCCGAATCTTGTTTGCAACTCGTTCAACGAGACCTTGCTTGGAGTTGCTTCTACACTGGTGTGCTTCCGTCCCGTATCCAGCCTTGGTCTAATCACCACAGCTCCTGAGTTATTTCGATGGGATGAAAGTGTATTACATACAAAACTTTGCAAGTGTTGTGTCATCTTTGCGTCGTCAGTGAGAGGCAGGTTAGTCATGTCTTTTAGACAAGTTGACCAATTGGCAAATCGGCATCTCCTCATCCCTCTGGTACTCTGACTTGTATTTCCAGTCCGTCATTGCGGTTCCGAGATTTGGTAGCAATAGAAGCTACCTAACCTAAAGGTAGGCTTACGTGCATGTCTTTGTGATTGAACGCTTTCACTGTGATCAATCAGCTCAGTCAGTTGGGCGTACGGCAGTCCCATTTCCTCCTGTTGTATTTCCACGCGCATTATACATTTTCTTGGGATGTGACAACAGTGATGACAAGTCCAGCCTGAGGCTGGCCAGCCCAGTATATAAGCTCGTGCACCTCAGTGTCTCTCACTCAACACAACCCTCCATCCATCCATCCGAGTTTCGAAAGTATCTTCGCAATGTCGACGTTCATGGCACCGGTGGCTAAGCCCGCCTCCCGTCTTGCTCGATACCGCTCACTGTCGCCCAATGCCTCAATTCGTGTTTCACCGCTTCAGCTCGGTGCCATGAGCATCGGAGAGAAGTGGGAGAGGTATGGCTACGGGAGTATGAACAAGGAGTCTTCCTTCAAGCTGCTCGACGCGTTCTATGAGGCCGGCGGAAACTTCATCGACACAGCCAACGCCTAGTGAGTGTTTGTTGGTGAACCCTTTGGACTGACCTTACTGTTTCGTTAGTCAAGACCAGAGCTCAGAAGAGTTTATTGGCGAATGGGCTGAGCAGCGTGGCATTCGAGACCAGCTCGTCATCGCAACCAAGGTAAGGATCATCAGGTTCCTTGGGTAGCGGCATGCTGATCCTACTGGAAGTACTCCACAAATTACATGCATGGGGAGCCAGAGATCAAGCAGAAGACATTGTACGCCGGAAACAATGTAAAGTCGATGCATATCAGCGTACAAGCCAGCTTGAAGAAGCTGAGGACGACATACATCGACATTCTGTACGTCCACTGGTGGGATTGGGAGACGTCCATCGAGGAAATGATGAATGGACTACACATCCTTGTTCAGCAAGGGAAAGTGCTTTACCTGGTAGAGTGCTAAAAACCTTCATTACTTTTTAATTTTCTCATTTAATCTATTATTCCAGGGCATTTCTGATACTCCCGCTTGGGTGGTTTCCCAGGCAAACCAGTACGCTCGCGATCACGGCAAGACGCCGTTCGTGATCTATCAAGGTCTCTGGAATATAATGGAACGCTCTTTCGAACGGGATATCATCCCGATGTGCAAGGCCCATGGTACGTTCCAACCGCTAGCTAGTATAACCTCGGTACACGAAGCTCATGATGGTCTATAGGTATGGCTTTAGCTCCATGGGGTGTCCTGGCGCGAGGCAAGTTCCGAACTGATGAAGAAGAAGAACGACGTAATCAGTCGGGCGAGAAAGGTCGTATGTCCTCCAACGCCGAGTGGAAGCGGAACGAGCAAGAGAAAGCTGTCAGCGCGGCATTGGAGAAGGTCGCCGAAGAAGTTGGTGCCAACCACGTCACTGCGGTAGCGATTGCATACGTCATGCAAAAGACGCCCCATGTGTTCCCCGTCATCGGTGGCCGCAAGGTGGAGCACTTGCAGGCTAATCTAGAAGCGCTGGAGATCGTTCTCTCTCCTGAGCACATCAAATATCTTGAGACCATTGTTCCATTTGACCTTGGCTTCCCGACTGCGATGATCGTCCGTCCCTCGTGCTTATTGCCTCGTCCACCCTTTCTAACCTTTCTTGTCTCGGTACAGGGTGACGGCAGTGACTACATATACTTGATGAAATATGCCGGTTACATGGAAAAGCAACCTGGCCTTCGTGCAATCGTGCCAGACCTTTCCTGAATGCATGGCAAGGGAGCGAGTCCGAATAGTCGGATGAAGAGCAAACCTATATCTGTGTTTAAACTACCCAATACTAGTATGACAGTGTTGCTACTCGTAAGGAGGCATTATGATGATCAGTGGCCGTGTCGAATCGTCTCAATCATGTCCCGTTGTTTTCCAGTCATTATAGCGACCTCGTTCTCGACGTCTCAAGTACTGAGCGCTCGGATACTATCCCAAGCTGAGACTCTCTTTCCCAACCCACCCATGCGACTTAGTCTCAGCAGCTAGACGAACCATCCCACTTCAGTCGGCCTAAAATTTACTTAATAGAATGGCTCATAGGTCTGGAAAAACAGAATAACCAGTAACACATCGTGGCATCCACCTGGACACGCTTCACGTTGATCACGATCGTGACTCGTGAGTTGTCGATCTGTATTGACAAGAGGATTGTGACATGTAGCCTGGCGCGCGTCAACGTGGAATTAGGTGAGGAAAGTGCTCGGCGATTTTCGACCTGTATCGGCGTTCGCTTGTTCCTCCCCGGATCCCTACATCAGGGACTCAGTCGCTCAGAGCATCACCGTGGATGCGCCCTTGCCGTTGCGTGCAGCTATGACGAGTGTGTCAAGTTTCTGGTTGTGTGATTCAGATACATGGTCTGCCGGTCTCCTCCACGACGGTCGTACTACCATGTTGAGCTTGCACGTCGATAATATCCGTCAATGTGCTCGAAAACTTGCACTTTGACTGGTTTAGGGCAGGCTATTAGCCTCCACCTTGGGACGATTCGGGCCGTCGGCGGATATCACTAGTCTGGTGACCAGACCAGTCTATGAGGCATATCGACGGCTTGCCTCATAGACTGGTCTGGTCACCAGACTAGGATATCACACTGACATTATCCACACGACTCACTGATTTGGTCACAAGACTAAGACCGACATCAACCAATACCTTTCAGTCGGGTCGAAACTTGTCCTCACACGCCGGCATCGCCACATGTGCCACAATCGTTGGACGCAGCAAAATTGCGGGTCAATCACGTCGTTTGAAAATCCGCTCACGATCGATCGATCGATTACTATGAAGCCACGATAGGAATCGTACGCACAATTCTTTATGGCCGTTGACCTGCAGCGTGCGGGGGTGGACGGGAAGGAGCCAAGACTTGACGGCATGCGCAAGCCATATCACTGCGGGCGGCGGCGTTGTCAGATCGTCCCAGACAGCGACTAGGCCTGTCACACAGATCAAGCGTAAAAACAATGCCAAACAGGGTGAGGTGAGCCATAGATAAAAGGGATGCCAAGGCGGCCCAGTGCCGCCTCTTACAAGTAAATCTCCCATTTGCAAGTGTCACCACCAATAACCACATCATGACCGCCGTGCGTACTTCCCTTGATCCACTTTGAGCGATCCGGAGGTTGACCAAGCGTACAGCTCTCGTCTATCCCTGTAAACCAGAACGGCTGCGGAAACTCTAGTTGTAACTGTGGTTCAGGGTACGTGTTGTCGGGACATCCTAGACTTTTCATTGACTCTTCATTTTTTTAGGTGCCAGTGCAAACCCGGGGAATGCAAGTGCTGAACGTTGCTGCGTTGCAACGAGGCTTGGTTAGGAACAGCGTAGTGCCGTGCACTGATATTTGACTTGGAGTGTACTTTTGTATGGTCACATAGGGGAGCAATGAAATACCCGCGGTGTGTTTTGCCAACGGACTCGGAGTCCATGTCTTCCCTGCACGCTGATCCAGACGAACGTGAAATAATCATGCTTGGCGAAAAAAGGCACTCTTTACTGTCATCATTATCACTCTTCGCATTCTTCATTGAA
This sequence comes from Boletus subparvulus, assembly GCA_038092515.1. NCBI lineage: Eukaryota > Fungi > Basidiomycota > Agaricomycetes > Boletales > Boletaceae > Boletus > Boletus subparvulus. The sequence continues at coordinate 15,438 of JBBPQL010000046.1, forward strand.
AGAGCTCTCGGTCATTGATAAAATACAAGTACAAACTCGACCAAAACTACTTTAGGTGGAAATGTCGTTCGTGCATGCAGCTCTTCTGTATACAATGTCACACTTAGGGTCATACCTCGTCACCGCTAACCGTATGCATTACCAGCGAGTACCGTACGTGGTCACGTGGTGGCTATGTTTGATGGCAATAAGAAGCGGATGATGAACTGATGGCATTCCCAGGCGATCAAGGGGACGCTTCCTGTGTTGATGGCACCACCGACCAAGGGAAGAAAGTCCTCCCCGCCCACCGTCAAACATGCCCTTCGACGAGCACCCCTCGTCGACACTAACACACTCTCTTATGACCGCACTGACCCCTTTCATGCCATAAACACTCTCCGCAGACTCTTTGGTTCGCTTGCATCTCGGATCGGTGGGTGCCAATACAGACTCACCCCGGACGAGCACAAACTCTCCCTACACCTCCTCACCATCGTCGAACCCTTTGTCGGGCTTTCTCCGTCCCGTCGCACTCTCACGCGCCAGCCCACCGAAATACTTGACGCCATCGTGTTTCATGTTGATTCGAAGCGCGACCTGCTTGCCCTCGCACTCTCGTGTCATCGTCTGCACACCGTGATTTTTCCCAGGCATTATGATTATCGTGACGTACGTGCAAAGGCCAGCTCCCTTTGCCTCTGGAATCACTTGATCGTCAACCGTGCACTCGCGCGCAATGTTCGCACGCTCGAGATCATTGACGAGCGGTCCTCGAAACCCCTTGTTCTTCCCGCAGATATCATGAAGACAGACACCGATGTTGAATCGTCAGATGATGAGCTCGCGTTGCACTCAAAACAAGAGAGACTCTTGATCTCTGTGCTGACCAAGATGACCGCGCTTCGATCGTTCCATTGGTCCTGTAATCATTCGACAATATCTATAGATAATGTCTGGGCAACATTGATGAAATGTCAGACACTCTCCCAAGTCACCATCAGTGATAACCTTGTGTTTTTGCCATATACCCCCGACAAGGCCAAACCAGCTAATCCTAAATCTGTCCCCGTGGCAAGTCTAGTCATATTCACACCATTCTTTTTCCTGAGCGCACCTTAGTTACCCGATTTGAAAACTGTCGCATTGCAAGCTACCAAACACGCGTTCGGGTCCACGAAAACGCCAGCGCTGGCCCGTATCTCAGGCATGCTCACAAGCTGCCCCAATCTTGAAGTAAGCCAGACTCCGGTTCAATGCACGCCATCTGACCGTCCATCTACCAGTCTCTGGACATTGGCTACGAGCGCCGGCGTGGACAAGGCCAACACCTCCCAGCTGCAGACGACTTCTTTCTCTGTTCCCGTTGGCCTGCTCTCCGCTCCCTCTCTCCTCCGCTCACAGTCTCGAATCTGCATCTGTCTTTTTCGCCGCCCATGCCAACCTCGAGGTCCTGCACCTTGACCTTCCTCTCGACAGATCCACGTCCGCAACCGGCACCGGGATTGGGACTGCACCCACACTTGTTCTCTCACCGAACGCGCTCCCCAAATTGCGTGAGTTAAGGTGTGGAAAGACGATTGCGACTGCGATCCTGAACTGTCCCACCGACTCCCCGCGTCCCTTAGAGGTCCTCAGAGGTATCACGCTCTCTGGATTAGACTGGGACAGTCCCTTCTTCGCCAGTCTCAAACGGTGCGGAGCCTCCGTGAGACGCGTCGAGCTTGCTGGGTGGAACGAACTCGACGATATCAAACGACTCGCCGAGTGTGTGCCTAGGCTTACCTGGTTGGATGTGAACAAAAATAAGCGTACTACTCACGAGGTCCCGGACCAAGCGTCGCGATCGCATGCGGCGCGGCGCAATGACATGTCATCGGGCAGGGTCGCAGCCACTCCTAATGCGGGACTGGGCGTTGCGACCAACGTAACCGAATGGGCCACGGTCCTCTCTACTCTCACAGAACTGACGACGTTCATCGGGGTCAAGTTCTTTTACGAGGTCTCGACGCTGACGCTTGCCACGCTGGCGACCTCCTCCCCCATATCCTTGTCCACATCTGAACTCAGCAGGGTACGCAAGAACGACAAGGTCGCTGGGGTGCTTGCCAACAAGTGTTCAAAGCTGCGGCGACTAGATCATTGGGAGGATGGTGGGGGGAGGGTCATTGTGCTCTCTAGGGATGGAAATGAAGTTAGATGGGAAGTGAAGCGACTGAAGGTCTAAGTCTGCATTGCGATATGATCATGATGATTATGACCCCGACAAATATGTATACCTGTGTACATATACCCTGACGGAATTGTCACATATTCGTTTGGTAACATGGTTTTGTGGATGTTAGATTACACCTCGTGAGCTCGCTCAGCTGGGGTGGCAAAACCCGTAACCCATCCTCAACTCGCCATTGTCACAACTCAGGAAAATACATGATGTGTGTGTAAATATAACGGGATCGCCGTATGCTCGTCCGGCTGAGGTGATGAATTACAGTAAGCTGCACCAAATCTCGGAACTGCAACGACGGGATATAAAGACGAGTTAGTGTATCAGAGAGACGAGGAGATGCCAATTTTCCAATAAGTCAACTTCTCTCAAAGACACGACCAACCTACCTCGAATCGAAGCAAACAAGATATGATTCATACCCAGAACGACGGTTGTGTCGGATTGCGCTACCGAGCACATTAAAATGCTCAACTGCGACCTGCGAGTAATCTCCGGAGGCTTGTAGGAGGAGATACCCTCTCAAGATCGTCGTGGCTAAAGAGACGTTGAGGCACTTATACATAGGCGATCAAGTCGCGCATCACGTGACGGTGTACCTTGCATCTCCTTGTACCGCCGTCGAGCTGGCAGCAGAACAAGACGGTTTCCCGTTTGCGCTCGCCAACGAGGAAATGGGCGGGGGTGATGCGCTTCTCTTCGTGGTCGCCGCCGTCGATGTCAGGCCCCGTCCGAGTACTTGATGCGGGTCCATGTCAAGGTGGCAGCACCCATCCTCAGCCGCCTCCGCATAACTGCCACGTGTCATTGCACGTTGTGACGACTTTACAGTTCTAAATAGCTTAAATAGGGAACTATCAGCGAATAAATACCCAGCACTAGCAGGACACTCACCGGGCTACTAATAGCCAACATCGGCATCACGGTGAGTGGGGCTACATTTGTTGTGTTGCTCGAGAGGTACGGAATCGTGTTCGAAATGTTCATATCGTGTGTGACATAGGCGTCCCAGATGGTACGGCCATTGGATGCATTGAAACCTCACGCACGAAAATGTGTCCTATTCATAGTAGGCAGGGAACCCTCAGCAAGCGGAGCACCATGACCCAGATGCTGTCATTTGGTTCTCGCAGCGTCTAAGCGTAGCATTACCCTCAGAAACGAATATACGCTCTCCATGTCGTCCTGATGGACGAGGACAAGAGGCTCAAGGAAAGCAACTGTCGAAGTGAGAGAAAAGAATAGGCACCATGGCTATGCTGTTATATTTTGGATATTGAATCGATGCGACATGCGGAGAGACCACGTCCTCGGGTGTGGCTGTAATGGAGAGCATGTTGGCAGGCTATCCTCGTGGCTTCTCTAGGGTCAAGGGCTCTCGGCGTTCCCGAGAGCCACATGCTGGCGTCGCTTGAATATATACCTTGAGATGTAGTTTGAATCTCTAAAACAACTCGCTGTCAGAATCTGAAAACACACACCAAGCGTCGTACGTACCATTCCTCGCATGCGAATCGAACTTATGCGCGGTGGCCAGAATAAATTGGCGAGTCTTGCCCGATCCATGGCCGCACCGATCCGAAAGCTGCATTTCAATGATGCCACACCCTCATCTTACACATGCACGTGCAAAACGCATTTTTGCCTGCGAGCGATAGATGGGGTGGCACAGATTATCAAAAAAGCCTCGCAGCCTCATGTTCGGGGCATTTGCCTGTCACAAAGGGCTTGCACCGTGAGGTGAGGTCCACAGCCAGGCCGGTTGTCGCCCACGCTTCGCCCGTCCCAAATATCGACCGAAGAAAGAAGACATCGACTCGTCCTCGCCTCCTGACAACCCTTGGACACTCAACCCTCCTTCCTTCTCCCCGTCTCGCAAGATCAGATCATACCCCCAAGCTCGGAGCTTGTCCAGGAAAGATGCGTTACAGGGAGGGCAATAGTAACAGTGGTGAGCCCTTATCTGGCACATGAATGCCTCCAATGCCGACGAATCGCGCTGATCTGCTGATCTTTCCTATCGATGGACTGGTACCACCTCGGTGAACGGAAACAAAGACTCGTCGTTTGATATTGTCCCGGTGCCAGTGCAACCACGCCGACATCCGCGTGCGCCAACGACCGTACAGATCCTGCCTGACGACTTTGACGCCGTGACCCACGATTATGAAACGGCGGTGACGACAGAAATGTTCCCGTACGATGGCGTGACGGAGGTGAAAAGCATCAAAGGCCAAGAGGAACAGGATGGAGAGGGGGCGGGGCGGTATAGTAGGGTGTATGGGGAGTGGGCTGAGAGGTACGAGGTTCATCGTCAACAAGCTGCGATGCCCGCCGATTTCGGGAAATACATGGAGGAGGTCACAAGGCGTCTCCAGGATGTCGGGGTCGACGAACAAGGTAACTTGCTGGATACGACGATTCGGGCCCGTGGCGGGATGGCCGCGAGACAGTATCAACCCCCGAGGGAAGGAGAACGAGAAGGTAAGGTGACTATGTGGCGAGAGGAAGTGGCACGGGGCGGCGTCGGGTTGAGCGAATTTGGGGGATCGGGGGTGGGGACAAACGACACTGTTGGACGAAATCGTGAGAGGACGTATACCATCGATCAAGGAACAATCAAACCCATGGAAACGGAAGTGAGTCGATGGCCATGTTGATACGCTGAGCAGTGATCGAGAATCGACGTCTCATGCACAAACATCTCCAGGCAACGCTTCGGAGAAGCCAATCCAGTGTCTCCCGATCGTGTAGATCAGAGAGGGTATATACCCCCGCAGGACCGAACACACACTGCGCCATCAAACCACAAAAGATCGCGGAGAATATTGTCAAACGTGAAAAACGTGCGAGAGACCCAAGTCCAACCCGATCGGAGAGGATATATACCCTGGCCGAGATCAACGCCCTAACGGGGCAAAGTATGAAGTATTCGCCTCTTCGAAGGAATGGCTTCACGGGACAAGAACTCCAATACAACAAAAGCACGAGCAGCAGCTCACCTCCGCAAATCTTGAAAACCAAGCATTTGACAAGTTCGCCTGCGCCGGTGAGAAGTCGATCCTCATCGACATCCTCCATCGAGCGAGTCCTCGCATCCTGCCAGCCATCGCTGCTGCATATCGCCCCAGTACTATCCAACCTTGGGATCCGGCGCCAAGAGCATCTGCGAGCACTTGCTAGGCTAAGGGAGGAGACGCGAGACAGAGAAATGAAGGAAGAGATGTTGAAACAGGGTGTGACATTGCTGGAGTGGGCGATTTTGGTGGATAAACTCCAGGGATTTTGAGTACACCAATTCAAGATTCGCCGTTCCGCGCGCTGGCAGGTGAGTGTCATTGAGCCAAACCTGCTTGAGACCCTTCAATGTTCATTGATAAAAAAAACTAGCGTCAATCAGCGAATCACGTCCAGGGAGATAATACCAGTTCAAAGTTCTTGGCTCGATCCAGGAAAAAGCCGATTTGACTCGAGTCCATGTGTACATTCCGAGATGTTGTATGATTGAACAAAAACGATCAAGGGACACCTTGATCGTTGATACGTAGTATGTCATCCTGAACATGTTTCCTCCCACGGTTCATCCGTGACTCGCTCGTGCTTGACCAACACCCAAACGTTCCGAGAATGCTACCCCACATTTCTTACACCTTTTTGCAAGGCTCCAGCCATGGCCAACTGAAAAGTCGAAACAAGGCAATCGTTACATTGCTGTTTGACCGCGGACAAGATACTCATGTGCAACGGACATCTGTGGCGAAACATTTCCGGACAACTTCACCCGTTCCATTCCTACTTGAACGTGCTCAGCTCTGACAGTATGTCGCTGATGCCCGATATCGTATGTTGTCCACATTTGCATTGATACCCTCTTAACCTTCCCAAACCAGACCTGCGAAGTCTTAATCCGTCCAGGCACGAAGTCTATATTAACTTGAACTGTCACATGAGTCGTATAAAGTATGCCTGTGGGAGACTCCCTCTTGGAAGGTAATTCTTTCTTTACAACATTCTCATGTCTATTGACTGTGGTCTGGACTGCTGTCGGCAGCTGCAGTATATGCTGATCAGCGATGGGGGGACTACCGCGGAGTACTGCGGCCACGGGAGAATGTATAGGGAAGGATAAGACGACGACGACGACAATCTACGATGGGCCGGGGTTTATATACCCTAGAAACTCCTGCATCTCGACTCCCGAAACTTGCCGGTATAAAACCATGACAGTGCTTGACGCTCTATATCGACCGAAATCTCTTTCCTCACTGCCCTGTCAGCCGTCCATAATGTCATCCGAGACGAAAGTCTGGTTCAGTGAGTGCCTTATTATCGGACGAACTATCCTGCGCTCACCTAACTCAGTCACTGGCTGCTCTTCCGGCTTTGGTCTTTGTATTACTGACTACGCCTTGCAAAAGGGTGATAAAGTCGTCGCGACGCTACGCAAACCCGAGGTTCTTTCCGAGCTAGCAGCAAAGTATCCAGAGAACCTTTTAGTTCTCAGGCTTGACGTCACCAAAACCGCCGAGGTGACTGCCGCATTTACTGCGAGTCGGGAAAAGTTTGGTCGCGTCGACATGGTCGTCAACAATGCTGGGTTTGGTGTTGTCGCAGAAGTGGAGGGTACAGCCGATAACACTGCGCGAGGTGTCTTTGAAGTGAATTTTTGGGGCGCTTCGCATGTGAGCAGGGAGGCGGTGAGGTTCTTCCGTGAGGAGAATAAACCGAGGGGGGGACGGCTGCTTCAAGTGTCGTCCTTGGCTGGCGTTCATTCGTCGGCTGGTGCCGTGTACTATTGCGCCAGGTGGGTGCTCACTAGAGAGCGTCCGATCATGCATCCTGATGCGCATTGCAGTAAATTTGGTATGCTGTCGCCACCTCGTGGAAGGTCAATGAAGAAGCTGACTTGGTGATCCGGGTAGCTCTCGAAGCCCTAAGCGAGGGCCTCGCGGAAGAGCTTGACCCTAACTGGAACATCAAGGTAAATCACCTGTACCCCTCCTCGAGACCATCATCAATAACCATCGTCAATGCTTCTTGGCAGGTAACCATCCTCGAACCGGGACCGTTTCGCACGAAGTGTCCCACCGTCAACGCTATAACCCACCCCGTCCATCCAGCGTACACCGAGCCTTCGTTACCGACGATGCAATGGCGCGACCTTTTGGCAAATCCTAACTCGGTATTCAATGGTGATCCCGAAAAGTTTGCAGAGGCGGTGTACAGGGCAGCTTACTTGGAGGACCCTCCTTTGAGGCTGCCCGTCCACCCTGCGTCTTTGGACGTTTTGAGAGAGAAAGGAAAGCAGTTGCTTGAAACCGCGGACAAGTGGGAGTCGTGGTCGGAGGACGTGTTGATCAAGGATTGAACTTTTAATAAGTGTCCGAGTCAGTTGCAAGAGGCAAGCAACTTGTGTAATGATCAAAGTAATTGCGAACGCGCACTTGCCTCGACCACATCATTTCACCCGAGTACATATTGCATATCATTCATGGAATCGCATGTGTATGTGTCACTAAGTAAGGGCCATCATAGTCCAAAGACTCGGTTGGTCGCCATCATATTACGTGCTTTGCCTGGAATTCACGAGTGACCACTCACGCTGACTGGCGACCTCAACGGCTTTCGCAGAGTTATCAAAACTTTCCCATACCTATCACCGACCTCAGAAAAGATCATTACAAATCGACGTGATATCCTCGGGTCACGGTATCCCCATGCATCGTGGAATAGTAGTTCCAGAAGCTGCATCAGACTCGGATAATCCCAAGGCAACTCCCAGCCTCAGTCCATCTCCTAATGTATACGGCAAACGCACTGCGATATTCATCCAAGACGAGTGCCTCGGACACCGTTTCATACGTTCGCGCGACACCTCGGGTATCGTCGAGCGTCCCGAGCGCCTTCATGCGGTCAAGCTGGGGCTTGCTGCTGCTATTTCACGCATCGAGGACGCGGAGTCAGCCATAAATGACCAGAAGTCCGAACTCGCGCCTGTCGCAGGCACGGACGAAGGCGATCTCGCGACTGCTCTTGCCCGCATGGCGATTGCACCCACTGCGGGCTCGGTTCCTTCCAGTTCAAGTCCGAATCCGAGCTCAAGTTCCCCCCTCCGCACTGCCTCGGTCACGATCCGAAGAACCTCTGCGTCCGTCTCTCTCCTCGACCATGCTGCCGTCAAATATGTCCACGGCGACATCGAGCGGGACGTCTACCTCGAAAACCTCATCGCATGGGCGCGTGATAGCCAAAAGAACATCACGGAGACAGGGACGGAGATACCGAAGGGAATTCCACCCCTCGATTTATACCGTCAGTATTTTTGCCCGATTCTTTGATCTATAACCCTGTATTCCTCACGCGCTTCGGATGTTACTGTGATGGTACAGTCTGCCCTGGTTCTATTGATGCGATCCAAGGCGCCATCGGAGCTGTGTGCGAAGCAGTTGACGGGAGTATGACAGCCACGCGCGGGCCGCAACCGCCTTCCAGCGGACCAGACGGTCCTTGCGAACGAGCGTTTGTAGCAATCCGACCGCCGGGTCATCACTGTGGGGAGGACAAACCGTCCGGGTTTTGCTTCATAAATAACGTCGCTGTCGGCGCTGCGCACGGTATGTCACATTCACACAGCCGTTCCTTGTCTCACGCATACACTCAGCACATTTAAGCCATGGCATTCAGAGAATCGTCATTCTCGATATAGATTTGCATCACGGTGTGCTTTCCTCGTTCACGACGCCGGTGTGTTAGATATATTAACATCCACTTGTAGGAAATGGGACCCAGTCGATTGTATGGCAAATAAATGAGGAGACATATCGACAAACTCTGGAATCCGAACTTGCCGAGACCGGTACACCTCCCGTGAAACCAGGACCTCGGATATTTTATGGTTCTTTGCACGATATCCTATCGTTTCCCTGCGAGGTTTGTACTCCGCCGATGTATGACTCTCGATTGACTGGATCATAGGATGGTAAACCGGAGATGGTACAAGCAGCTTCCACCTCAATCCACGGTTCTCACGGACAATATATCGACAACATACACCTTCAAAGATACGATTCAGAAGCCCACTTCTGGGACGTTCTTTATCCGCGGTATCTCACCCTCTTACATCGTGCACGCGATTTCTTGGACGAGACCGGTGGCCCTGGCGATGACGTCATCGTATTCATAAGGTATATCTCCATGGTTCTGAATGATTAGCATCGATTCGCTTACCACCTTGCGGTAGTTGCGGGTTCGATGCTGGTGAGCATGAGTACCCCTCTATGTCTCGGCACCACCGGAAGGTACCCGTCGGTTTCTACCACCGATTTACTCGTGAGGCATGTAGGCTGGCCGATGTGTACGCACATGGTCGGGTCGTGAGCGTACTCGAAGGGGGATACAGTGACCGTGCACTGACGAGCGGCGCCATGGCGCATCTCTGTGGACTCGTGGATCTCCCTGGCCAAGCCGCTAACTCGGATGGCTGGGTCGACCGCGCGTGGTGGGGCGAGAGTAACCTCGTCAAGGTACGACATCTCGTTCATGTCTTGCTCAACGTCCCACGTCTTTTTCGCAGCTCGAAAAGGCTACCAAGCCCCGAAAGTCCGCGTCCGCGCGCGCGAGCATGGAGGAATGGCTCGCTCGCACTGTCGGTCTCCTCTCTGTACTCAACGGCGGTGAGGCGGATATCAGCGTGAAGGCGTCGAACGCTCTGGGTGCGGGTATTGGTGCTGGCGCGAGTACATGGGCCCCGCCGACGTCCATGACGCTCCGTGAACGGAAGAAACCTGTTTTGGACAGCGCCCGAGCTGGCAGTGTGCTTCCAGATTCAGCATGCTCCAGTAAGAATGGGGGTCGGAGCGTATCTTCGTCGGGAAAGCAGTCTGCGGAGCGCACCAGCACCAGCACCAGGACAACCCACACATCGCGAGCTCCCTCTTCAGGAGTACCGAAATCGGAATCAGGTAGTGGAGAGATGGACCCACGGGAGGATGTTCCGTCAGGTGGGGTGGAGAAGAAAAAGCTGCCGCGGGTTATTTTGCATGTTAGACCGCCTGATCTGGCTGGTTGATATGATCGATGGGTGTACATATTTCTAGTATATGTGTGTATGAAGAAAAGTTCAGCCCAGACTGGCTGCTGCAAGGAAGCAGTCTCTGTAGTGCGTGAGCACCGATACAACGCCATTATTGTTGCAATCTCTTGCTTTGGTACTATGTTGTGGGAATGAATTACTGGGATGGGACACATGTTCTGCCAAGACTATGGACGTAGGATAGATTGCGCACTACAATGTACTTAAATGTAGATCGATTAGGCGCATTAACTCCCAACTCACGAAGTTACAGCAGTGATCCTATTGCGATTGAATGTTGAGCGTTGAATCCTTGATGTCCACTCCCCCAAACTCCGGCCATCTTCGTCCTGGTGTTCAATATCGCTCTCATTCGCACATTAACTAATAGCCACACCCCACTGCTTTGCTTATAGTTCGAAACCCTAAGCCCAGAATGTGTGCATTAGTGATTGTATCGCGGTGGAGGCCTTGATTTCCATTGCTCGATTACTCCCAGCCTCGTGCTCAAGATCCAATCCTTGGCCCTCGAAACGACACCAGAATCATTCTAGTTCCTTTGCAAGATCGCTGTAGAAGGTAAGGGTTTGATGTATCTTAGCCGCTCATCAAATGCGTGATTCCCAGCTGAAGCCTCTTCCTATTCGTTTCCCAAGGCATGATGAAAACAGGCTATGCTATTGGGGCGAAAATTGGTGAGGCTAGAGGAACCTGTCATATTTCAAGTCCTCTTGCTTAAAAGAGTATCCCATGTTGGTATTCACCACCCTGATGTCTCAGTTATGTATCATAGTAGATGATCGTCGCCGGCGTTCTGAATCAAGGTTAGACCATGAGAGAAATCAAATCCACTAATACTTACCGCTCTTCAATCCCCTAGAAATACAGTGGCAATCAGAGAAAATGAAAGGCGGTGTGGTTTACGACTCACATTGTCCTTCCAGGCCACTTGTGCTGTCAATTCCGTAGACCCGAAGAATGCAACCACCTCATAGTCGACTTGGTAGTAGACCTCGCCGGACACTCCTTTCTTTGGAACTGATTTATTTGCCACCTTGCTCAGATCCGCCCGAATTGTGCAAAGGTCAGTAAAAGACACTAAAAAGCATCACTTCAGAACGAGAATACGAGACGTGGGAAAGAACTTGCACGAATCTTCATCGAGCCACTGGGGGTTGTGTAAATTGCCGCGATAACACGAAAATGTCGCTTTCACGGTACCACAATCCGCTCGATTCTTGCGCATAATGCAAAACGAGTGGCGAATTTCCTTCTGCTCGTCAACTTCATCGCCCTAAGAAACGGTGTTGTGTCAGTTCGAAGGTCATCTAATACTCGAGGGAGAAAACAACTCGGCGAAGAATCTGGAAAAAGCCCCCACTGATGTCATACAGTCCTGATGCACTTCTTGCCCATTGGTTCTTCCTGCGCCCATGCTCCGGATTGCTTTTGTCGACCCACGGACGCCAGCCAACACCGTATGTGGCACGAGCAACTCGTGACTTGACAGCGTGATCGATGTGAAATATCACTGCCCCGTTGGCGACCGCCTTGTTTCTAAAACGTGTCAACGGACTCTGAGAGCGTGCCTAGAGAAGTGCATACATATCATTGTCGGGACGGCAGATATCAATGCCCTGTGCCCTGAAATGCGACTGAAGTCGAGTCCAGACGAAATTGTTTGTTCCCAGTCCACCCACGAGGAACGCCATCTGAAAATTGCAATTTCATTTCATGATTCAATCACAAAGGGTGTAACTCACGGTGATCTTTGTAGAAATGACCTTGCGTTGTTGATCGAATGCGTCGATGATAGCTTCGATGGATTCGTCGAACAGGCTTGTGGCCTCTTCGCTAGAAGATACAAAATCAGCCCATGCTGATAATATGGGTCGGAATCAACAGAAACCTACCCTGACAACTTCAACGCTCCACGTTTAATATTAAATTGTGGATTATTGTAGCGGATGTTGCCAATCATGAAATAAACCGGCTCGTCAGCACTGCAGATACTGAGCTTCGTTGTTTGGTCGAATTTGCGTATAATGTCGTCCATCTCCTCGATGCTGGTGTGAGGCGAGCCTTTCAGTTTTCCTGTTTATTAGACTGAGCTCGTCACTCGGGAGACGATACAAAGAAAAGGCCATCAACCTAGCAACAGACTCGCCGCACGACGGGTGACGAACACTGAGCCCTGTAGGCGACCTTCAAACGGAAAGGGGTAAGAACGTGTACTGTTGTTAGAGTATGCCACATACATTCAGCTGGGGCAACCTCTTTGCAGGCGATCGGGTCAAATGTTACCGAGTAGACGCTCAGATCAATGGTCCCTCCACCGGCATCGATGATGACGATTGCTTGAGGTTCAGTGTTAGCAGGTTCTTCAGGTAGGCTTGAAACACAATAATGCAAGCTCGCTTCGCCTTCCGTTATCATATGGACGCGAGACCGCCCCTCGGGCGTGCGGGGAATGAGACCAGCACCCTCGATTGCTTCACGATATTTCTGCTGCTGTAGACCCTCCCAGCCGTTTGGATGAGAGAAAATGAACTCGACAGAATTCTCGATCGACGTCCAGTTAAACCCCATATGATGTTCCTCAATATGTTTTTTGGCAACCATGTAGAGATATTTGACAAAATCTGTCAGAACATCGACGGTGGATTTTCCGTACGGGAGTGGGGGTACATCCTCGTCCCTGATATGGGTAGATGCTAAATTCTTGGGACGGAGGTGAAGCTTCCACCTGGATCCAATGAGCGAGTTGTAAGGGAATCATATCATGCTTGACGACCGACCATTCCGCCTTCGTCCACCCGTTTTCCTCCGCGTCGTTGATTACATCCATGCTGAGTGCCTCGCTCCCAACTGCTTTGACGTTACCGCTGGCGTCATAGTACAAAATGGAGGGTACTTTGGCATTGCCGCAGCCTTCCGCCTGGCCAGGAAACCTAGAAGGATGTCAAGACAAATAGATACAAAAAAAAGATAGGAAACTCTACTTAGTGACTCCACGGATCTCGGGAATTTGTCCTGGCTGGAGGATGCAATATGAGATACCGCTGTAAGTCGTACCGACATCGAACGCGAGAACGAGTTTACGTTGTCCAGAGTACGGCTTTCGGGCGAGCATAGGTTGTGCGTTGAAAGATAGAGAAGCAGAAATTGTCGATTTGAACAGGCGATGGCCCGGGGGTTATATGCGGATACCCAGGAAAGACAAGAAAGTGGCGACACGTTTCCGCTCGATTATCTTGATGGTGCAGCCTCATGCTCATAGGGTTTCATAAACCTGGCAACATTAATGGCAAGATCTGTCACGAACCTGTGGCATGCTGTGGCACCATTCGATACTAGTACAGCAAGTCATTCGTCAGTCACAGACATGTCACCGAGTCGCATCAAGCCACACAAACCAGATGCAAACTCCGCTCGGCACCACTGACGAAAAGATTGACTATTATTAACAAGCCCTAGGACCCGACTATAGTAATGATAGCATGTAGTCGTAAGTATTGAACCACGACAACGGTGGAAGAAAAGTTACAGAATTTACATCAAAGTGGGGTTTTCTATCCAGATTAGATGTGACCATTCTAACTGCGAAGGCGAAGCAGCCCCATATATAAAACCTGGACATCAAACTCAGCTTCGGCACTGACTCGACGAAGTTGCTGTATACGACGTACACTTGCCGCTGAGGAAGAATCGCGAAAGAACTTACAGTACATATCTGCAGCGCAATATGTAACGTTATTTGACTCTACTACCACCGGGCATTTGAGAGCTGTGATTGGAGGACAGGTAGCAAAAAAGGAGATTCAGGGTCGCCGCTGCGCTATTAGAAACTCGTTTAAGGCGAGTCCTAGGACTCGGCTAACCCGACTCGGAACCGACTGCGGCCGGGTCCAGGAATATTTGATATTGCAGTGTGCCACAGCATGAAAGGGGTGACGCATGATGCGGTACCACAGCCTCGATTCCTTAGTGGGAACAGTGAACAAGCATATAATGCGAAGGAATACGAAGCGCAGCTTGTTTGTTGACTTTCACCATTGCTCTGCGACAGTGTGATGACGACGTCATTGACGATGAGCGGTGCGTAACTTATGTACAGGTGAAATGGAGTTGCATTGATGCTAACCATTCAACAAGAGCGTCCGCTCATAGAAATCGATGTCGGCAGGGAAATAGAGGCAGTGGCATTTATAGCGAATGGCGAGTATATCGTCTGCGGCGGTGATGCACTTGGAGTATGGCGAGTGGAAGACGGTAAACAAATGGCAGCAATGGCAGCACGGGATGTCCTGTGTCTCACAGTGTCGAGGGATGGCAGATGGATCGCAGCGGGAACAAACTACGGCCATGTGTTTGTGTGGGATGCAAAAACATCCCAAGAAATCTTCACACACAGGGAGGATCGCCATGCTATCCATGGAGTCGATTTCTCGCCTGACTCGACTCGACTCGTCACAGCATCGAAGAACGGGACAGTCACCGTCTGGGACATCGCAGCGCACGTTGAACGAGTGCTAACGCTCGACCACGAGGATTGCGTGATAGCAGCGAAATACTCGCCGCAAGGCGATCGAATCGCGACAGCTGGCGCTCGCGATCATTCCGTTCGAGTCTGGGACAGCACCAATGGCCGCTTGCTCGTGGACATACCCACAGGAGTCAACCCGTGGCTTAACACTGGTCTCCTCTGGTCCAACAACCACCTCTTTGTCATATCCGACAATAAAATGAAGCAATTCGAAGCATCCACCGGGTCGGCAGTCTCGGAATGGCCAGTTCACGATACAAACAACTCCTCGTGCATTGCCCTACCACGGCATGCGGAGTTCATTGCATACTCTACAAACGATACCATCACGTTTTGGAACACATCAACACATGCCCAGCTCGATCTCATCCAACACTCTCAAAACATATATTCAATCGCACTCACTCCAGACAACCGGTTTCTCGCAATTGGTGGACTCGGCGGGAAGATCACCATCCGAAGTCTATCTCGCATCACTGTCAGTATCTTGTTTCTTTGGATTATCCCGGATATGAACAGTTTTCTTGTCCCGCTCGTTTTTCCAAATAGGATTCAATTCCATGGTCTCGTCTACATCCCACTTTCCAGGAACCTGACATTCAGATCCCCGACGCTGCGCTGTATTCATGGAAGCACGATCAACTCGAGGACGCGGACGCGTTGTTGACCGCAGCGATCACCGAGTCTCGACATCCAAACCACCATGTACTCGCTAGTCGAGCTCTCGTTCGAACTCGTTTGCAACAGTGGGACGCAGCGCTCGTCGACGCCGAAGAGGTGCTTGTTGCTCTGTTCTCACATACACTGACGCTGACGTCAATTTACACCAAGGCCCTCAATATTCAGCCGTCCGTCATTGGCTACATCGCAAAGAGTGTAGCGCTTGTCGGCAACGGGGAAAGGCACAACGGCTATCGGGCCTGCGACATCGCATTCGAACGCTTCCATTCATCTCATGTTACGTTTCTCCTTCTGGTTAAGGTCTGTATTTTTCGAACTTGGTTCCCCTCAGTTGCTCATATTTCTTAGGCTGTCATCGTGTTTATGGCCGGAGAGCACTGGCACCGCGATGCGATATCACGCATAGACGACCTCATCGCTGCGGTCCCCTTCAACTCAATCTGCTATGTAGTTCAGGCACGTGTACACGCTCTACCACGTGTCAGGTATCCCCACTGACATTTCCAGCAGGCATACATGTTTCTTCTCCATGGAAACTCACACACGAAGCGCGGGGACTACGAGGGTGCAATACAATCGTTTGAGCATGCACAAGCCCAAATGCGACACTACGAGGGCCGATCGCTCTTGGTGATCTCATTGGTAAGCTTCCTAATGGGTGTATTGCAACGTATCGAAATCACTCACCGACTCCGACAGATATCCGGATGGAGATTTGATAATCTCGACGTCACGATTCGACAGCGTTTGTGTGAAGCCTTGTATGCAGCGGGTCGCACGAAAGATGCAGGCGAATCTCTTCTCAAGCTGGTAAATACCTTTGACGAAGAGGTTAATATGAGCGGACCCATCGCCGCATGGATTTCTGGTGAATTTACGTTTACTTGTTTGTTTTCATGCATACGAAACTTCTCTGCAGACTTGACTCAACAATGTCTCTCGACTCCCGAAATTGACGACGCTGCAACCTCGAAGGCACCTTCCCACGACAATGTTCCGATACTTCCTGAAGCCCTCAATTCACCGACCCCCACACCACTCTTGAGGGAGTGGGCGAAAGCAACATTGGTGAGTCGCTCGTGGGCAGATGCCTTGGCGACCGCTGCCAGGGTGAGTATCTTCTTTTTCTCTTGTACCCCTCGTGGGACTGATACTCTTGGTGTGGAGTTCGTGGTCCCGAGATTTACGATCTACCAAGTCATATGCGAACGTCTCGAAGCAATCCACCGCATAACGCACGCTAGCGAGTGTTTCCGCCAAATGGTGGATGAATTGGCACTGGAGATTCGGGGCAAGGAGGCAAAATGGGTTCTCAGTGAGTGATTGTACCTTTGAGGCAGGTGCCATTATATACCATCCCCTGTCAGAATTTAAATCTCGTTGCTGTGAGAAGCTAGAAGACCTTGGCGATACTGCAATGAACACTCGTGATAATGCCAAAGCCATCTCCCAGTATTCAGCTGCACTGGCCCTCGATCCGGTCGCACCACAAGGTCTCTTCGTCAAGCGAAGCAAAGCGTACATAACCAGGGGTTCGTGGGAGGACGCATTAAAGGATGCGAACAAGGTGTGTTCGTTTGTCTCGCGCAGGCCAGTTCTTGTCGTTATATCATCGCCAGGTGATAGAGCTCGATCCATTGTCTCCATGGGGCTACGAGAGGAAGCATGCTGCGTTACACAAGGCAGGAGACTATAAAAATGCAATAAATGCATTTGAGACAATGTTGTCGAAGGTGTCACAGTCAGCTGATCTAGAGATTCGTGGTGAGGGTGTCGACATCATGCTGAAGTTCATCTATTGATCCTAACTCCCAGAGCATCATCACCAGTATGTAAATCCAGGAGAGACGAAAGCGGCAATCCGGAGGGCTGTTCAGGACGCCATCCGTGAATCACCACGCGTACTTATTGACATCATCACTGGTCGCCTTCTTGACAAATCAGAACAAGCGGCGTCATTCGAATCCTTCCCGGTCTTCAACAAGTTGATTTCATCCATGACAACACACATCGACTATGCTCGCATCGAGCAAGACGTTACACAGTACTATCGTTATGCGATGTTCTCACACAAGTGGGAAGACAATGAACCTTTGTTCGAGAAGGTCATACGCATCGTGGTGTTTGATCTGGAGGAATCTCTCACCCACGACAAACTCCGCATGTTCTGCAAGATCGTACGAGATGCCGGGTTGCATTGGGCATGGAGCGATACATGTTGCATCAATAAGGCGGATCACTTCGTACTCCAGGAAGCCCTGGTTTCTATGTTCAAGTGGTACCAGGGTTCTGCCGTGACGATTGTTTTACTCCGTGGCGTTCGCTCTCCGTCGAAGCGCGGTGATCTCGTGAGGAGCATCTGGAACACTCGTGCCTGGACATTCCAGGAATATCACGCCTCGAAGGTGGTCCGATTCTACAACGAGGATTGGACACTCTACATGAACCTTGACATTCCCAATCACAAGGACTCGCCCGAGATCATCTCAGAGATGGAGGAGGCAACAGGTGTCTCGGCGCAAGCCTTAATGGCACTCCGTCCTGGCTCAGGTGACATACGAGAGAAGCTGTGTCTAGCTTCAAGGCGAGAGACAACCCTCGTTGAGGATGCAGCATACTCATTGCTGGGGATATTTTCTATCTCTTTGCCGGTTGTATATGGCGAGGGGGACCAAGCGCTCGGGCGACTGTTGGCACAGTTACTCATGAGCTCGGGAGACACGAGCATCCTTGCATGGACCGGGAAAATTGGGACCTTCAACAGCTGCCTTCCGACCAATATTACTGTGTTCAGCCAGTTGCCACCCTCGCACATCCCGCGCACCATCACAAGCGCCGAAATGGAGACGATTACTACCGGATTGCCTGCCTCTTTGCTCAATCTTACTTCGGTCACAAACTTGTATGACCGATTGAATGACCTCCCCCTGCTATTGTTCGTGGGACAACGGATGAAACTTCCATGCATCGTTTTCAAACTCGGGCCTTTGTTGATTTCCCGGAGTAGGTCGGATCGAGTTTTCCGTGCACAGACGGCCGCACTCGGTGTTGTAGAGATTAGGACCGAGGAGGATCTCTCCCAATTGGATTCGCTCTACCTCGTTCACCCTTGGATCGACTTTCTCCTCGACAGGCAGCCTGTCGGAAGTGTAATTGAGACAATACCCGAGGAGATGGACGATCAGTCTTTCTTGATAAGCGAGTCGCCATCGTCCCCTGGCCCTTCCAGTATCAACTCGGTGGCTCCACAAACACGAATGGCTCGCCTTGGTCGCCCGTTTGGTGGAGGGACCACCATTCGCCGTCGGAACGCAGCAGCTCTCCGGCACCCTTCAACAGACACTCTCCGACCCCCTTCGTCTCTATCGCAAACAGACAAGCAGATCCGAGCTCTTCATGTCATTGCACGACTGAGACAACCGTTCGGTGCGCTATTACTCACACCGAACTTTGGTAACGTGGCAGCGTTCAGGAGGGTCGCTGCGGCGAGTCTGATCACCGTCCAGGTAGAAGATATCACACCTGCAGTGTTGAAGAAGCTGGTAGACAACGTACGCGTACTGGATGTGCTTTAACAGCGGTTATCAGCTACACGTCATTCGTGGGTCCGACTCGCGTTCACTTTCTCGAACCTTGTTGTAACCCTCTTGGAGTACGAGGTCGCTGTTGTCAATATCTCCGAGTACCTTTCCTAGATTTATCTTCTCAAAGACCTCTTTTGATCGACTCTTGTGGATCGATATCTCACTCCCTTGGATATGAATATCGCTCATGGTCTACTCGAGAGGGGCCATCACCTGCGGTGACGTTTGGGTCTAACAGTGCGATACCACTGGGCTCTGCAGATCTGAATGGTCGCCAGATGGGTGTCATCCATAGAAGACGTGGCACTGGCACTACAGCGCTGTCCCTCTGACTAGATCAAATGCGTGGTCCCCAGCTGAAACCACTTCCTATGCATTTACCAGGGTACGATCTAAACAGGCTAGGTATGCTGCCTGCTGGGGCGAAAATCCTTAAATTTGCAGCTAGCCGTGAAGTTAGAGTAACCTGTTCGAATCCTTCTGCCTGAAAGAGTATCCCCTCTTGGTATTCGCCGCGCCGACGTCTCAGTTATCATAGTAGACGATCGTCGCTGGCGTTCTGAGTCTAGGTTAGACCATGCGAGAAATCAAGTTCATTAATACTCACCGCTCTTCAATCCCCTAGAAACCCGGTGGCAATTAGAGGGGGAAAAAAGCGGTGTGGTTCATGACTCACATTTTCCTTCCAGGCCATTTGTGCTGTCAATTCTGTAGACCCAAAAAATGCAACCACGTCAAAGTCGACTTGGTAGTAGACCTCGCCAGAAAGCCCCATCTTTGGAACTGAATTATTTGCTGCCTTGCTCAGATTTGCCCGAATTGTGCAAAGGTTAGCAAAAAATGCTAAAAAGTATCACTTCAGAACGAGAACACGAGACGTGGGTAAGAACTTGCATGAATCATCATCGAGCCATTGAGGATTGGGTAAATTTCCGCGATAACACAGGATTTCCACTTGCTCGCCACCAAACTCTGCTTGAGTCTTGTTCAGAAAGACGAAGGAGTGACGAATTTCCTTCTGCTCGTCAACTTGCTCGCCCTATGGGACCGTCAGCATCTAGAAGGCCATCCAACACCCGAGAGAGAACACTACTCTGCGAAGAATCGGGCAAAACCCCCCTGCAACTAGATGCTGTCCTGATGGACTCATTTCCCATTGGTTCCTCCTCCGAAGATGCTCCCAGTTGCTTTCATCGGCCCACGGACGATACCTAACACCGTATGTAGCACGGGCAACTCGTGACTTGACAGCACGATCGATGTGGAAGATTACCGCCCCGTTGGCAACCGCCTTGTTTCTAAAACGTGTCAGCGGACCCTAGAAGCACGCCTAAAGAAGTGCATACATATCATTGTCGGGACGACAAATATTAACGCCCTGCGCCCTGAAATGCGACTGAAGTCGAGTCCAGACGAAATCATTTGTTCCCATTCCCCCAACGAGGAACGCCATCTGGAATTGTGGTTTCATTTCATGATTATGATTCATTCACAAACATGTAACTCACGGTGATCCTTGTAGTAGCAACCTTGCGTTGTTGATCGAATGCGTCGATGATAGCTTTGATGGATTCATCGAATAGGCTCGTGGCCTCTTCGCTAGAAGATATAAAGTCAGTCCATGCTGATAATATGGGTCGGAATCAACAGAGTCCTACCCTGACAGCTTCAATGATCCGCGTTTAATGTTAAATTTCGGATTATTGTAGCGAATATTGCCAATCATGATATAAACCGGCTCGTCGGCGCTCCGGATAGTGAGCTTCGTTGTTTGATCGAATTTGCGTATAATGTCGTTCATCTCCTCAGTGCTGGAATGAGGCGAGCCTTTAAGCATTCCTGTTATTAGAGTTGCTCGAGTTAGTCACTTGGGAGGCAATACGAAGAAAAAAGCCACGAGCTTTGCAACAGATTCGCCGCGCGACGGGTGACGAACACTGAGCCCTGTAGGCGACCTTCAAACGGAAAGGTGTGAGAATGTGTATTGTCATTAGAGTAAGCCGCATACACTCAGCTGGGGCAACCTCCGTGCAGGCGATTGGGTTGAATGTCACTGAATAGATGCTCAGATCAATGGTCCCTCCACCGGCATCGATGATGACGATTGCTTGAGGTTCAGTGTTAGCAGGTTCTTCAGGTAGGCTTGAGACACAATAGTGCAAGCTCGCTTCGCCTTCCGTTATCATATGGACGCGAGACCGCCCCTCGGGCGTGCGGGGAATGAGACCAGCACCCTCGATTGCCTCACGATATTTCTGCTGCTGTAGACCCTCCCAGCCATTTGGATGAGAGAAAATGAACTCGAGGGAATTCTCGATCGATGTCCAGTTAAGCCCCATGTGATGCTCCTCAATATGTTTTTTGGCAACCGTGTAGAGATACTTGATAAAGTCTGTCAGAACATCGACGGCGGATTTTCCGTACGGGAGTGGGGGTACATCCTCGTCCTTGATATGGGTAGATGCTAAATTCTTGGGACGGAGGTGAAGCTTCCACCTGAATGCAACGAGTGAATTCTAAGGGTACCAAAGGATAGTTGACGACCGACCATTCCGCCTTCGTCCACCCGTATTCCTCCGCGTCGTTGATTACATCCATGCTGAGAGCTTCACTCCCAACTGCTTTGACGTTACCGCTGGCGTCATAGTACAGAATGGAGGGTACTTTGGCATTGCCGCGACCCTCCGCCTGGCCAGGAAACCTAGAAGGATGTCAAGACAAATCGATATGAAAAGAAATGGGAGACTCTGCTTAGTGACTCCACGGATCTCGGGAATTTGTCCTGGCTGGAGGATGCAATACGAGATACCGCTGTAAGTCGTACCAACATCGAATGCAAGAACGAGTTTGCGCGGGCCAGAGTAGGGCTTTCGGGCGAGCATGGGCTGAGCGTTGAAAGATAGAGAGGTAGAAAGTTGTAGATTCAAACAGGTGATAGGGTTATATGCGGAAACACAGGAAAGACAAGAAATAGCGCGCGCTCGATTATCTGATCAGTGACTGCCTCATGTTCATAAGGTTTCATAAACCTTCAAGTTGTTCTGCGAGAATTTTCCATGCTTGTTGCACGTTTATTGATCGGGACTTCTTCAAGTTCTGAGATACTCTGACCAACCTCGCCCGGTGACCAACAGAGGATTGGATGATAATGAAAGGAAGGGGCGGCCCTGTGATTGCTGATACTGTTCCTTTCTGTATGGAGGCAACCGTAACGCGTAACGCTGGGCTGGTTGCGTTGCTAAATATAACGCGTAACGGGGGGTCAGTTGCTAATTTTTGGGGCGTAACGCTGCTTCGACTATTGGCAACATAACGGATAACGGGGGGTCAGGTTGCTAACTCGGGGTCAGGGGTAGACCGTAACGCACCCCCCTCAGGTTGCCTCCATACAGAAAGGAACAGTACGGTCAATGTGCGATATTAAGACGTCACGAACCTGCATGCTGTGGTACTGACGGATAGAGTTCTAGGCCCTTCTCAGCGCGGTACGACGTATACGTGCCACGGCCCAGTTTGCCGCTGAGAAACGATCGTAAAAGAGGCTTCTCCTGCGCTGGCCCCGGTTCAAGTTGTGACTATCCATTCGGAAATAGGTAGGATGCTAGTAGTAGTACGAGCGGTTTCAATTTGAACGTGTAGATCTGGGGTTGTTCTCCTAAGTAATTATTTGCCATGAAGCAAACACCCGTGCGACCTCAAGTAATGATCTGCGCCCACTGAAACCGGTTTTCCCTCGCCTTGTGCATCATTCGGGGTCTAAAATAGATGTGCGATCTCCTTATACAACCCGTTCTACCCCAACAATCAACGAGTTCTCGCAACCACCTCCTTCAACCAATCGAGTCCGACTGCACCCTAGCTTTTCTGCCCTGCGTAGAGACGGTATATATCACACCGTTCTCAGCGGATACAAGTATTCTCCCAGGCCGTTCAGATATCAATTCGTGCAGTAGGGCAATCTTGCCACTGCTATGACGTCTTCCGGCAAAATCCCTTGGAGTCCATGGCCTCACCCACCACCCTCTAAACCTAAGGTCAATGAGGCGAGCATGGCTCGCGAAAGGTCACGGGCGGAGGTACGAAAACAAGCTCCTTTCGGAGGAAGAACACAATCTCACAACCAAACATTAGGTCGAACCTGAAGAATCGCCACGATATTTTATCGATAATGACAAGAGCAATAAGGCGAGCATGGCTCGCGAAAGATCACGGGTGGAGGTATGAAAATAAGCTCCCTTCGCGAGGAAGAACACAATCTCACAACCTAACATTAGGTCGAATCTGGAGAATCGCCACGTTATTTTATCGATAGCGACAACCCGAAACCCGAAACCGCACCCCAAGACACACTTCGCCCAGGTCGGCAGCCGATGGACGAAAAAGGAGAACCATCAACACAGCCAAAGGCTCCGGAACACACAGCCGAGTATAAGGAACAAGTGAGGGGCGGGATACAGCAGAGAGACAAGGTGACGGGAGAATAACACCTCCCATGTGGAAGAGCACCCGCTCATAAGTGCTTCCCAACAGCTGTCCCAATCATCCGAAAGTGTGCGTCCATACCAGTCGAGCGCCACTGGGCACACGACGATCCAGCAACATACCACAGTGCTCGAGGAACCTAGCTTCTCAGAATCTCGCAAGGACGCCAGACAGTATGTGTACTCATCCTCCACCTCCCGGATGCCCAGACCCGGCGCGGACCATGAAGTATTGCCAGACTCCGCGCACTGCGTTCGGCGCGATGTGGACAATTTGTACCCTCGGCCCCAAGGACACAAGAAACCCAAGCGCTCAGATGCAGCACAACCAAATGATGCCACCCCTGACGTAACGTCCGCCTCTCAAACTGCTGAACTCAATAAACACTATGAATCCCTGTCAAAAGAGCACGAGTCTGTTCGACGCGAACTCCGTGCGATGCTTCAGGATCTGAAAGAAAAGGACAACTTGATCGGGTCCCTCAAGGCTGAGAACATTGCTCTGCGGCGGGGTTATGAAGAACGATCGACCACGCTCGCGGCCGCCCGCCACGAATTAAGATCGTGTCAGTCTCAGTTGGACAACGTGCAACGCTTCATCTCCACAGCGGATACACACGCAGACCAGGATATCATCCAGATGCTACAGGAGCTTAACGAGGAAGTATACCAGATGGCCATGACGATGGCCGACAACGTAGCCGAGAGCTTCGAGCGTCAGCGTCAGACGAAAGAGCACTCGTCTGTTTCTATTGGGGAAAGCGTTTTAGGAGCGATTGGCCCGGCCATGGTGGATTCTTTGGCGGCAGTGGAGGGGGGCGAAGATATTGCGTTGTTCCTCCAAATCGCGTTTCAAGGTTACCTTTCACATTTACTGTATCACATCGTATCCTGGTGGACCGTCGACCAGAGCCACAACGCGCTTATCGAGGGAATGTATCAGAGATTGCGGAAAGCAGGTGAGATCACCCGATGCTCGATTCACGTCAAAAATTCTGATTGGGAAAACGGGAACAGAAACACAAGCCATATCTGGACGTTGGCGCTCCCTTACGCGCACCCATATCCTGCCCACTTCTGTCAGCGACCCAAAGGCTGTGGTCAAATATGCCATGACACAGCTCTTTGACATCGTCACGGCCGCAGGCCTCGTTTCTCCTCAGCCCGATGCAGTGTCCAAACTCAGCTCAGAATTTGGCGAGAAAGTATCGTCGATCGTATCGCATGCGGGGAGATTTCGCGACATGGTTTCTGGAATGATATCGGGTGATTTTGAAATATTCGCGGTTCTGCCCGGAGCAACGTTCGATAGGGAAAGCATGGTGGACATGAATGAGGACCAAGGGACACAGCGAGAAACGGAAGCAGCCTCGATTGTGCTGTGTGTGACTCGAGTGGGGTTAAGGAAGCGGATGGGTGAAAAGATAATCACGTTGACCAAGGCGCAGGTGGTGCTCAAATCGTTCCTGGTAGTCTAGTGTTTGGGCCTTTCAATGAGGTGAGAGGTATGAAACTTGGCTTTGCTGTCCTGTATGTATCATGTATCATCTCATCATTATCGACAATCCCATCCGAACGAACGGTTCCAGATTCTCAGAGGACTCGTACGCTAGTCTGGTGACCAGTCCGTCTATGGGGTTAAAACCGTCGATCATGGACGGGCTGGTCACCAGACTACATTTGCACCCCCGAGGGAACACGACGACGACGTAGAAGCAAAAGAGAGAGAAAACGAGACCAAGCACTCAGGAAAACACCACGAATCAATCATGCACGATGCAGTATTATGTAGTATTACACGCCCGACGAAAAACGACAGACATGAACGATCCACAGGCATCGACGATCGCGATCGAAAAAGACCAAGGCCGGGTCAGGATGACGGTCGCGACGACAGCGTATGAGATCCGACTCTCGCAGTCCAAACACAAACGCCTTCTTCGCGTTCACCCATGACATGTAACAGCCGTGGTTTTCCCGAACCTGGACCCATGGAAAACATCGCAGACGACCCTGCAAAGGTCTTGCCTAGTATACGAAACAATGAACGCGCGTTTCAGAACGATACGACACGGTTATCGCACCTCGTTCATGCCCAAATCGATTGCACACGACGACGATCACATCTCGCTGCTCGTTCGCGTGCGCCGAAGCAGACTGCCGCGTGCCCTCTTCCACGCCCGTCTTGTCATCGACGTTCTTGGAATCGGCCCACAAGGGTCGCAAACGCGTCGCCCAATAATTCAGCACCTGCCAATTCGGCTCCAGTCCATCCTCTCCGTCCTCCATCCCCTCGTCCTCTCCGTCCCCACGTCCCCCACCCCCTTCGACACCCTCCATCCCCCCATCCTCGGGTCTCAACCACGCATTCAACAACACCAACACCCTTACACCCTCCCGCCTACAAAATTCCGCGAGCTCGTACGGCCCCCGCTCGATCGACGTCCACCCCGCCTCCGCGCGGATGTCCACGTTCAGATCGTTGCAGATCGCCACCGCCAAACGGCCGAACGGCGTGGGGAGGTCGAGCGCTGTGAACCCAGGTCCGGGGCGCGCCCAGGGGAGGTCCGTCGGGAATAGGTTGGATTTGTGGTAGACGTGGACGGGACGGCCGGTGGTGTCGCATAGGAGGGCGGCGTTTGCGCCGACGAGCGTGTCAGAGGTGGATGGGGTAGGGACCTCGAGGCGCTCTGGGAACCCGGCGACGACGTGGCACTCGAGACGCCTCGCGAGCTCTGCACAAAACGACGCCGTCGGACCCGTCTTGGGGTGTTCGAGGTAGGGCGCGATCGACGGCGCGTCGGGGAACATGTAACCTTGCACGTCAGCGGTCCCAGTAGTTAAGAACGTCAGGGGCCAGAGTCGTGCACGACGGTGCGTACCGGTAAAGATCATCTCGGGAAAACACACCAAGTCGACCGATCGTGGGGTCAATCTGTCCGTCGGTCAACGGGACGACGCTGGGTACGGCCAGCGTGTACTGACCCTCGACACAACTCGCGCGCTTTCGCGATATTCGCATGCACCTCGCCGAGCTGTACGTATGTCCACGTCACGGTCAGCGACGGTCCCCAACCAACTCTCCTCACCTCTCACACCCGTGACTAGCTCACCTTGGGCGCAAACTGAACCACGGCGATTCTCAACCACGAAGCTGCCATGAAATATCGTCCAAATCACGACGGGAGATGAGAGTACGATTGCACCCGGCACACTGTCTACCCTAAACGGAATGTTCGCCTCACATACTACCCCATCAATGGATAGCCCAGCACGATCCTCGCCACGGGCACGGAGTCCCCACAGAGGCGCGCAAACAATTCAACATTTGAAAACCACTCGTTTGCGCTGGTTCGTTGTTGCCCCCGCTGGCCCGATCGTCTAGTCCACACGCATACCGTGAGACGACGACGGGCGTTCGTGACGTCCTACAGAGTTGGGATCCACCCCACGATGTGGGCGGGGACTCTGCGAGACGCCATGGAGGGGGCTAAAAAAAAACCAACCCAGAGGATCCAGATGGAGCACTGCAGTATAGTCGCAATCGTAGTGGTAGGAATAAGAGACGATAATCGATAATAAAGAGGTCAAAAACCTAGAACGCCTGGGAACAAGAAAGATTATACGATATGTAAAGCCCCACTGAGCGAGGGCATACCAATACTTAGGTAGACAACCAAAAAGGCGAGAGACAATAAAGAGAAAGGAGCGGAGACGAAAAAAAAAAAACGATTGGCTGCAACAAAACAAAACACGGTAACAGGTGAGCGACACATGCACAGGCAAACAAAACCAACGTAGGACAACGGGTCACCAGTAACGTACACAACATCCAACAACACGGGCACAGGACAACAAGAAAAACTACTCGCGAACCGGTCGCCCCACCGATTCGTCTCTCGACCCCGGACGTGACTGTACCTGCGACTCCTCACGCCCCGACGGCTGCGGCGGATACGCATTCATAATATTCGCAAGCGTCGCCGGAACCGCCTGTGGTTGTTGCGGTGGTGGCTTTGGTGTGGTCGAATTCGCATGATGCGGCGGCGGCGATCCATTCGGCGACGCCGAGTGGGAGTGGGGGTGTGATCTGGGGTTGGAGGGGTGAGAGGCACTACTGTTGGTATTGCTACTGTTCTGGCGTTTCGGCTGAGGTTCCTTGACAAGCGGCGGCCGATACTCGTGTATGCTCAATGTATCGGCCGACATAGGTGGTGGAAGTAAAATGGTCGTAAACGATTGTGATTGCATATGCAATGGCAGTGGTGGGTGGGTATAAGGAGTGGTCATGGCGTCGTCAACAAAGCCGTCGTTGGGATCCTCTGGGAGGGCAGGAATGACGGCCGCGTGCCTACCGCCTAAAGGTCTATGTCACATCGTGTCATAATTAGGAAATGAGATGGGTGCAAAAGAGAACGGGCCATAAAGAGTTGATGATCACGAGAGAGAACAGACGCTCGACGGATCCCTCGGCCTTGGGCCATACAACGAAAACGGCACCACATCCCATTTACGCAGCAAAACAGCGAACGCGACTCACCCCCCCTCTACAAAGTGTTGCCAAACGTAATCACGCAACCGATCGGAGTTGGGAAGTTCTTGGATGAGGTGTTTGATTGTGTTCTGTCCGAGCCCGAAAAAGTCGGGACCGGAGACAGAGTTGGAGTGTTGGCGATGGCGGATCGCGTTCGCTTGTTTGACGATCGATGACCATGCTCCCGTCGCCGTCCCAGCAATCATCGGCCGATCATGAACATCTGATGCCACTATCTGAAACTTGGGTCCATCCCCTCCATCCAGGATGGAACAGTGATATACCGCATCGCTAAGAGGGTCCACCGTCGAATGGTAGCGTCTAGATCGTAGGGTCAGTCGAGCGCGCGGCAGCGACAGCAAGATCGGCGCACCTGGTCACCTCGTATCCGACGGGAAAGATGTATCGCTCTGTGTGAAAGTGCTCTCGCATGCAGACCTCGCCGAGATTGACGACGGTCATGATGCCCACGTTGAGCGGCAAGAGGGGTCGGCCCTTTTTATCGCGAGGCACCGTCGGGATGCTAAAGCTCTTGGAGGTGACTGTATGCGCCTTGAGGCGTTTTGGCTTGGCATGCCGTTGTATATCGGACGGGCGGGACGCGGATGCGGCAGGCGAGGCGACATGCAACGGTGGAGGCGAGTTGGCCGGAGGGGGCGCAGAAACAGAGGGCTGTGCACCGTTTGCAGCGTACGAACCGGACTGATAAGGACGATCCTCTGGAGGAGTCATGACGGGCGACAAGGGCGATGGGGGACGATGATTCGCTGAGGAGCCCGCATCGGATTCGGTGGGGGGTTTTACGGGTGGCTTGAGACGTAAGCGAGCCCCTTTGTGGGAGACGAGGAGGGGCGGGGTGTCCTCGGGGTGCTGTGGGACAGGAGCCAAGGCGAGGATGGGCTGGGAAGGCGGTGGCACGGCCGGTTCCTTGCCCTTGGCGGTTGCGCGAGACCGCTTGGTCTGGCGACGAGGATGGCGGGCGTCGTCCTCGATGTGTTCGCGGGGCTCCTCGTCTGGACGCTTGCGAGCCAGCGGGCCGAGATAGCGCGAGGCAAGGAGGGGATCGAGGTTGTGGTCCTCTGCGTCGTCCTCGGCCATGGCCAGGCGCAGGTTGCTCACAAAGGCGACACGGGACCGAGCGGAGAGGAGGGAGCGCGGGAATGCACTGGATGGCGGGGAGGGCAGGCCGGGCGTGCTTGGCTCCGAGCGGGTCTCGAGCTCGTGTATTCGCTGCAGGATGAGGCTGGACTCGACTGAGCGACACGTCAGCGAACAAGTGTGGGGACGCACTCTCGCTCCTCTCGGAGTCGGACGTTTCGCTCGCCAGAGTGCCTCAGCTCGGCCTGGGTCTCCTGGTGTTTCTGATGACGTCCGCTGAGCATCCACAGAGTGGCAAGTTGGCGCTCGACCCACCTCTTCCAGCTCAAAGTACCGTCTCTTGAGCTTCCTGTACTTTTCGAGGACGTCTGGGTTGTCCTTGGGGGGCGGTTGTGTGGACGGGATGCGCGGGGGAGGAGGACCCATGGCGACGTCTCTGTCCTGTGGTGGGCCCATTGTTGTTGACGTGTGAGAAGTTGCAAGGCGCGCCCTCTCACAACCAAGCTCAAACACGACTACACAGCCCAAGGCCATGCTCGGCTACTCGTCTCCATAATGTCTTGGACGACAAGCCACCCGCCATACACCTCATTACTCGGCGCGACTCGGCTCGACTCGATTCGAAATGTACGCTTTTCTCTCTTGTTTCTTCTCGAAACCCCACCCAAAATGCGACCAATCTGCCACGGCGGCGTTGAGTCTTCCGTCACATCATTTTTTCACTTTCCTGATCGCGGCTCGCTATTTCCATTTATGGAAACCTTCCACAAGTTGGGATGACCACTCGGCTAGGTAATCTGGCGACGAAAACTTGCTACTTGCTCTTCGACGACGGAGATACAGGAAGAATGAGCGACGATGCATCCGACGGATCCTGATCCAGTTGCGAAACGACATGTGAAATCCAGGTGCCATGGCACTTAACATGTGAATCCACGCGACACTCCTGGCCTTGAAATTCATGAACTGTGTATTCATGCACATATTTCATGCTCAGACACTTGCAAGTCCGGGTTCCGTGCGCGTTGGTTGGACGAGCCAAGTTGAAGGGAGACGATTGGAGGGCGGCAGTCTTTATCACTCTTCGCAATGTTTGAACACAGGCCCTGAACGACTCATGGAGCACGCCGAAAGACCGAACGATTGGCACCCAACCTACAGCCCAATCGACATCCATCGTCCAGGTAATCCAGCATTCACGCCACTACGTGCCCGACGACGATGCCCCACTCTCGTATGTTACATGTATCCGATTCACGGACCACCGCATCCTCGAGCCCTCGTAGGTTCTCCCATGGACGAATGAAACACATCGACGCATCGACCTTCGTGAGCCTGAGCCCCCCCGGGCCGAGTCCGACTGATCATGAATGACGGCAATCTCCCTCTCTCACCCCTGCAGGGCCACGCCATCCACCGCTACTTTCCGAGGCGGAGGGCCGCGGGAAGGTGATCGAGTTCCAGTCGTCCAAATTGACACCACAAGCCCCCACTCAGTTGGTGTCCCCCATCTCCATGGCGCTGAGCGTTGACCTCCGGGTGAAGATAAAGACCGGATCTCCGCATGTCACCCTTCAGCGCTAGCGCCGTGTAGCCACACTTCTTCAGCGTCATCACCCGCACAGAGGCACGGCGTCATATTATGGTGGCGCCTGGTGGCGCACTCATGTCCACAGGCACGATTTTCGAGCCGAGTGTCTTGTACTAGTCTCTGCTCGGACTTTTCTTCATTTTTAGCAAGGGAAGCGAACAGCGGCGGTGACCAATCGATCGCCGTCTTTCTCCCAGCCCTCCAGTCTGGTCCGCGACCTCTTATCATGAGTGGGGGCCACGATCGGAGCAAAATGAATGATTAAATGATGAAAATTGGAAATTCTAGGCGTTCCTGCGCTAAACGCAAAGTCGATACGCGTAGTGCGAGCGCCAGTGTTGCACCGCTTCTGGATGGCGGGCACGAGGACCAAGCCTTCAACAAGTCAACATGGACATGGATGTGCAGGAGGCCACGTTGTTGTCTATCGTGCGTTGGACCAGATCTGACACGGAGAAACGTCCGACGATCATGTCATCGATCCGCGAACTACTTATACGGACGGTGAGGCAAGCCGCCGATACGGGGTCGTCAACCGATCACGTTACTATAGTCTGTGCTGCCAGTGGGCTAGGTAGGCTGCGCTCCACTTGGACCGGACAGTGCGGACATGACTTTGCCGGGACGCCCTGTCGTTCATATCGATAAATATCGGCAGTCCGGTCTACTACATGCCCTTTTTTTTTTTTGTTCTCCTCGCCAAGCCTACTAGCACCTCGCCTGGGGGAGTCCAAACGGAGAATGGAAACCACCAATCATGTCAGCAAAACGGAAAACAGGCTCGGACCGAATCGACACACTCTCGTTCAAGTTGTTATACTCGAGGACCGCGTGCGTGTGGGGCCAGGGCCCTACGGAGATCGGGGGAACTTGCAACGCCGTCCAATTTCAAAATCTCAAATCAAACGAACCAAATTCGCCCAAGGCTTGCCGAGATCCCCTCTCCGAGTCTCATCGCCGCCCATGTACTTGTTGTCATCATCATTGGGCGCGATCCACAATGACTTGTGGGCAGTTCATCGAACGGTCCCACGGTACCGTGGAAGAGTTGGCAACGCGTTCGTATGTAAGAGTACTTTTTTCTTCCCTTTTCCGATTAATGAATCGTGGCATGCCAGAGACGCTCGCAAACACGGTCACATCAAGTAGTGGTTCCACCAAAGGCCCGAAATAAAACCAGGATGAGGCACCTCTACGTCACCCTCGCACATGCATCTCCGCGATGTGGACCGTGCTGCTGCCGTACGAGATGCGTGCATCGACGTGCCAACCACCGATGAGTCAGTGTAAGAATGCGTCCTTTTTGTTTCCTATGGTACAACACGTTACTTTCGATTGATAGACTACAGCCGCAAAGAAAAAAGGAACAAAGACAGACAGAGAAAGGGATGGAACAAACTCGAACAGGGATACTATAGCACGTCACCAAAAAAAAAAAACACGGTGGGGCCCGCGAAGCGTCTCCACCTATGCAACCCTCTATAACTGGCGGGGTGACGTCGTACGGAGGATGACCAAAATCCCGTCAGAGTGGCCCGAGAAAATGGCATCGACCAAGATATCTTGGTCGGACGACGTTGTCGTCTGGCTTGAGAGCGCCGGCGAGGCGTGGATTCTCGAACGTGCGGACGCATTGGTGGTCGGGGCTGATGATCGGCCATGACTCCTCGACGCCAATGCCGTCAAATCGCGGCGGCGACTCGGAATGGGAGCTTCAGGCATCCTATCGGTCCTGAATAGACGACGGGCGGGAAAAAAAGCCAAGTGTAAGGAAGAAGGCTCGTTGGAATGAAAAAAAAAAAAAAGAAGAACGAGGCGACACCTACCTTGAATCTCTACCTTTCGGAAGTAGCAAGAATTTCCCATATCCAAATCCACCGTCGCTCGGCTGACCACGTTCGTTGACACCCCATGCCTTGATCACGTCAATCCAGCTGCGGACTATCTTGTCACTCCGAGGGGCCACGAAATCGAAAAAGCTCCGCCCCATCACGGTCGTGGTGGATAGAAGATGCTCGTTGGAGCAATATTGAACGGGACAGTGTATCGAGAATCGGTCGAGTATGAGTGCCGAACGTGATGATTGTGAAGGGAGAGGTTTGAAGCTGAGAATCGGAGGCAGTGTGGGCTTGGGTTGGTCGCCGTCCGGAACAGGGTCTTCTGGGACGTCCGTGAGACCTGGTATGAGCGGCAGTGGACTGGGAGGCATTGGCGATGGGTCACCCCAGCGCTGTTTCGATGGTAAGCGATACGATGAACGGTGGAAGATCCGACTGAGAACCTACACGAAATTCAAAGTCCGTTGCGGTGGGTGTTACGACGACGACTTCTTGCGCTGTCGAGGCATTTTGAAATGCCTTGGGGCCAGGTACTGCGAGGGAGATACTCCCAACGATCACGTTATGAACGACAGTACGTGACTGAGGCACGATCAACAACCCATGACACACGAGGGATGCGAGCGACTGACGACGGAACAAAGGAGGTAACCCTTGAAAGGGTCCTTGTGTTTGAGGCGAAGGTATGCAATGACTGCCGCCTTGTCTTGGCGGATAGTGTCGCTATGAGCGTCAAGAGACGATTGGGATGAGGGAACGATCATGGATACCCACACGCACTAGTGAAGCCTTCTAACGGCATCGAATTCGTCGGGGTGTACGAGCTCGACCGCGGGACGCCCCATGACATCGCGAGGTTCGTAACCTGCAGAGGAAGACATGAATGTTACAGAAAGGCGGGACACGACGCAGAGGACGGACCCAAGAGCTCGGTGATGGACTCGGTGACAAACAGCCAGCGAACCTATGCGGGAGATGAGTAGTCGAGCAGATGGACAAGCGAGCGACGCACGTCTTCTGAAAAGTCAACAATGGCGACTTCTCGGATTCATTAGCAGCGAAATGCGCTGGTAGAAAAGAACATACTGCAAGAGACGCGGGGGGTGTTGCCGGTGGAATCCATTTACGCCAGTAAATAAGGCACGGTCTGGAGTGTGGAGGGCCTGAGCGCTGGAGGAAGGCGAGGCGAGGGTGGACTTTTTATCAGAATGACAGGGTTATGAGCGCGAATTAATAGGCTCTCGGAGCCCCAAGTGATGAACCCGACTCATCACGAGGGTGCGTTTTACTACGAAATTATGTACTGCAGATACGAGAAGGGGGTTGAAGATGTAGTCATGATGTTGGCAGGAACGGACCTATGAAAGGGATGGGCCAGCGCCACCGAATCAGGGCTGGCGAGGTGCAAATTCAATGCCTGTACAACTTCGCGGTCAGCGGTGTGAACGGGTTAATTTAAAGTGTACGATTCGCGAGATCTTCGCATCGACGAGAGACAGCGTCTCAATCTCTACCATACTCGTTTTAGCTACTCCGATCACTTTACCTACTCTGGTACTACGATGTGGTCAAACGCCCCCGAGATCGCTCCCGGCGACCTCGTCATCATATGGCAGGTGCGAACAGCGCAGCAGGTCGGCCACACCGCCGCTCATCGTTTTGTAGACCCGAGAACTCGTCCAACCGCTCCTGATCACCCCAGGAAAGGACCTGAACAGCCGCTTTGGCCACTACAAGCACAACGATCTCATTGGCATTCCCTATGGCTCCAAGGTCGGTTCACGAAACGGCAAGGGCTTCATCCATGTCCTCCGCCCCACACCAGAGCTCTGGACGATGGCACTACCCCACCGCACCCAAATTCTCTATCTGGCTGATATCGCCTTCATCACGTCGTGGCTCGACATTCGACGCGGGAGCCGCGTTATTGAAGCAGGTAGGCTCTCCCTCTGCCTTTTCCGTCGCGGCATTCCCTCCCCACCCACGCCCTGGCACCCCGCCTCGCTAACGAGATTCGCATGGGCCAAGTCTATATTTCAATCTTTTCCTGGCTCCCGTCTTCCATTTCCCTCGTCTCGGCTGTGTCCGTCTTTTCATTAACATCGCTCGGATACACACACGGCCCGCCACATTGCTCACCGTCGCATCATTTCCCGCAGGTACCGGCTCAGGTTCCTTCTCGCACTCCGTCGCCAGAACCATCGGCACCTCCGGCCATCTCTATTCCTATGAATTTCATGGAGCGCGTGCGGATAAGGCGAGGTACGTCTTCCATCTTTCCCCACTCCACTCACCATCGTGACCGTGTGACCGTCTTCAGAGAAGAATTCGTCCGTCATGGGATGGAGGACATTGTCACGCTGACGCATCGAAACGTATGCAAGGACGGCTTTACGGTAGAGAACCTCGCCGATTCGGGTACGTTTCTCCCCTCTTTTCGTCCCTCCATTCCGTCATACCCTCCCGCTTACACGTTGTCCTCTTCGTCTTCGTTTTCATCCAGTCTTCCTTGACCTCCCCGCACCCTGGGATGCCATCCCGCACGCGAAAAAAGCATTGCGGGTACGTCGAGATCTCTCCACAGAAATCACATGCTGACGTTTTTTTCTTTTCTTTTTTGGCTAGAAAGATTGTCCGACGCGGATATGTTGTTTCAGTCCGTGCATGGAACAAGTCTTGCGTACCGTCAGCGCGCTCAACGAGACCGGCTTCACGGGTACGTCCCCTCGCTCTCTCCATCGTGGCATCCCCACATCGTCCCCCCGTTTCCCAACCTCGGAATAGACATCACCATGTATGAAACCCTCCTCCGTCCACACGAAGTCCAACAGCTCCCACCGCCCCGTCCGCTCAGCCAGGTCATCGACAAGTTGAAACACATGGAACAGTATCGAGAGGAGAAACGGCAACGTCAGATCGCCAACGCTGGGAAGCGAAAACGGGAGGAGGACGAGCCGACGACCACGTGCATGGAAAGGGAGACGCAGACAAGGTCGGAGAGGGAAATGGGGACGGGGGCGGAGGGAGGGACGGAAAAGAGAGCGAGGGTGGGCACGGCCGGGGAGTCGGCCGCCCCCGCGCTCGTCCCTGCCGAAAAGAGTGACGAGAGAGCGGGGTCGGGGCGTGAGATCGTACCCCCCACACCACCCGAGGACGCGATGACGAGCGCCGTTGCGGGCTCAACTCAGGTGGAACTCCCTGCGAAGCTCAACCGTTCAAAAGTGTCCCCGGACGTACGGGGACATACGTCCTACCTGACCTTTGCACGTCTAGTACCCTTTCCTCTCTCCCCACCCGATCCAAGTATCCCAGGCGAAGACCGTCTCGTACCTGCACACGCTTCCTAGCACTACCGTACTCCAAGAAGCCATACGTTCATATCTACGAGCGCGATAGTATTAGGAGTTCGAATACAAAAAGTCAATGTTTAGGTTAGTAATAGATATGGTCTGAAATATAAAAATAAGGCGAATGGAAGCGTCTAGCCCGCGACAGCCCTTCTATACGCCTCTTCCATCACACGTTCTTCTCGAAGTTGCGCTGCACTCTTTTGGGGTCGTGGTCGAAGCACGCGGCCCGATCCAGGATTAGAATTGGGCGTCGATGCAAGGCTAGAAACAGGGACAGCCTCGAGTTGACGACGCTTGGGAGGCGTGCGGTGTACTTCTTCCCCATCGACATCAGAAGCACCCTCGCTCTCGCTCCGTCTTCGCTGCCTCTTCCTTGATGTCCGCGTCGTTCTCGTCCCCGGACGTCTCTTTGTGGTACGAGGCCCCGGTCCCTCATCCCCCCTTCGCGAAGACCCCTCTTCTAGAACACGGTCTCGTCGACCCTCTGATTCCGTCATCACGAGATCCCCTTCCTCTTCTCGTGATGGTGGTGGGGGAATTACATCCCCCTGTCGCTGTGCATGCGACTCGGCGAGTTCACGCATCGTCTTTGGTACGCCCTTACGAGGCCGAGGTTCGAGATCCACCTCCTCTGCTTCAATTTCCCCATCGGCATCGTCTTCCCCGGTTGGAACAAGCACCCGATTCCGAGAGACTGATGCCGCCACGAGGTCCGCGCCCTCACCCAAGCGAGGACGAGCGTGATCGTCGTCCCCACCCAAGCGTACTGCGGACGTCGTTGCTACCGCCGCATCGTCGTGCAGGTGGAGGTCGCGCGGGAGATGGAATGGCGCTACGACATCGTCTGCAGTGGTAAGGTATCCTCCCGGTAGCTGCTATACCCGCAACGAAAAAAAAAATCCATGAGCCCACCCAGCTCAGCTCAATCTAACCCGTCCGATGGACACACCTCGCTTTCGTCCGTGTCAAGCCACGATTCTCGTCGTTGCAGTAGCTGTTGCGGTGGTTGGTCAAGAGGCGCGCTCTGCTCGTCCGCCTCACCCGACGCATACAATTTCTGAAGTCGTTCCCGAATACGAAGACCGTGCACGAGTCGTATCCACCGCTTGCACGCCCGCTCTAACCGCTTTGCACGGGCTCTCTCTTCCGCATCTTGTTCCGCTTCTAGCCACGCCTAGATCGCCGCCAAAAAAGGTCACGTTAGTCACAAATGGCGGGAACGGTATAATGGGTAGGCATGTATAGGATGTAAAGTATGATGTGACGCGAACCCGCCAGTGACACGTACCTCCACGATCACATTTTCGTTCTCGGCGGCGACGACGATACCTTGGATGACAGGCGTCGCTCTTCGTTTTCTGAATTCAAATCCCGTCTAGATCGATAAATGGAAACACGTCACCCAAACGAAAATGAAATCGTGAGTGTGTGCGTGTTCGATCAGAAAAAGTGGCACGCACCACCGCCTCTGCGTGATCGAACCCGAGTTTCTTGGCTATTTTCACAGCCCCCTTATCTACCCGCCCACGATAAATTGACCCTCAAGCTCGGGTAAAGAAGCAATTCGGGTACACGTACATGGGATATGTACCGCGCCTTCCGGCAACATGGAAGGCACGTATAAGTCAATGTTGCCGAAATCGTTCTTTGGGATTTTTCCCTATGCAGAGAGGAAACGTTTCGTCAACCCCCGGGATAGGGAGGAGAGCGGGCGAAAGGCAAAAGAAAACGGAAATGGAAAATAATAGACGCACATCTTTGATAGGTTCTGGCTTATACACCTCCGTTTGCGAAAGTGCATACAACCCTTGCATCACCTCTTCATCACCGCCGGCGTGCCCTTCTGCTTTGGCCCGTTCGAGCGCGAGTTCCATCTCCCGTTGTCGACTGACGGTCACCGCGCGTTGCTTGACCATTTTCATGGGTTGACAACCTTGACGTATTATGCGTCCCTGTCGCATCCAATTCTCCGCAGTCTTGAGGGAAACCACAGACGAACGTGGATATACAGGCTCCCCTCTGAATTTGCCAAGCTCCGTGGGAGGATCAATGACTTGGTCGCGCCTAAGATGACGAGCCAAGGCATACCTAAAAAGACGCGGCGTGATAAGGATAAGTCAACTACACCCCACAAAAAATTGCAGGAGAAAGAAAAAATGGAAACGTTTGCACGCACAAGGGATGATTCTTGAAGCCCGCCATCGTGGTCGGCATGCCTTCGGTCAATTGATGTGTGTGTAATTCATCGTCCTCGAGGTCGTCCCTTTGCTGTGAACAAAAAGAAGGCACGATCAGAATGCGTTCATCTCCGTTCCACCCACGGAGCTCGGGTTATACATACGAGGCGATAGGGTCTCGTGATGGATTGCACGACTCTGGCCCACCATTCTCTACGCCCACCGGCGGAACCTGCACCGACAGCCTGTACCTTGGAAACCTTGGCTGTATATTCACGGGCATACCGCGCTGTGATATCGCGACCAAAGCCATCCTCTTCCAGACCAATGACATACAGCATTCGGTTATCTTGCCTGATGGGGATTTTGCTTGCCCCTGTGTTTTGAACATGACTCGGATCGAAAAGATGACGTTTGTTGACAATACCGCGGATGGGATCCACGGGCAACCAACGTAAGTCCGCACGAGAAAATACCTCCGTCCAAAAGACAGGTGGTGTGGTCGTCGGATCCGGCGATTCTGAACACAATTGACATAATCGCTTAGACAGAACGCGAAGCGGCAACGTGCTCCACATACTCGGTGATCTTGCCCCTATGACAGGTGATCCATTCCGGCTAGCAGACTGACTTTTCTGTTTGCGAAGTTTAATGATCGGGTTTGCTATCTCCTTTCCTTTTCCTGTAAATCAAAATGTGAGTACATACTGACGGCACGTTCTTTTGAGAAAGAGTTCGGCAAACGTGATCCGGCACCTTTGTCTTTGGAAGGCGGTACGGCGATGTTCACCTCACTTTGATCATCGGTCTCAAGGTTTTTGAAGTCATCGGCGGTTTTCTGTTGCGGTTTATCCTTGCCCTTGGAGTTATCCCTCTTTGGAGCTGATTTCCCAACTTTCGATTTCCAAGGAACGCTCTGTAAACTGACGACAAGCCTCGCGGGAATATCGAGTGCCCGACACAGGGCAGTGAAGAGCTGCGCGCTGGTGTCTCTGGACCCACGCTCCATCAGTACATGCTTCATGAGAGATTCAACACTCCGGATGCGTTCATAACCGCTGTCGTCGAGCTCTGACGCGCCGGGTTCGCTGGCCAGAGAAATCTCGTCCTCAACCTCCTCAAAGGTCCTATTCCTGATGTGCCCGGTGGGCGTGACGGAGAAGAAGGTCTCACACCACCAGGTGACAAGACGATCGACGGCCGCTTCGAACAAGCAACCACGTTTGTTCTGATCTGGAATACGAGACTTGTGTATCATCGCGAATCCGTTCTGAAGCGCGAGGGGGACAATGGAGAGGAGTCGAGCCTAGTGTGATGATGAGTCAGCCGTGAAGATGGTGAGGTGTGAAATGGGATAGAATGAAGAAGGAAATGGGAGGGCGCTCACATGGAGCAAGGGGTCGTTGATCCACTTGTTTCGTATCCGAGCGTTGGCGAGGAGGGAGACGGTATGTATCTTGTGACTGGTCGTTCGAAGAACGCGTTGCGCGTGCAGGGTAGCGGCCGACTTTTTCCTGTGTACGTTCACGCCGGATCGGACGGGTCAAGAAGTAAAGAGTACTCACTTGGCGTCATCCTTCTTGGGCCGTGTTTGGAGCGTGATTTCAATGTTTTGCAGTGGGGGAGGAGGAGAGTGCTCGAGCTCGAGAGGTATGTCGAGCTGCTGCTCCTGCTCTGGGACGTGGACTTCCTCCCAGTCGAGTTCGTCGTCGCTGCTATCGCCTGCGACTGAGATAGTCATGACGGCGTTGGTCGTCGCCTGACTCAGAGTCTCGGTGACGACGACAAGGCCCATTAATAATGACCCGCGCGAGTCACGGCTCCGCGTCAGTCACGTCAGTCACGATCACATGACTGTGACATGTCCTGTATCGAGTCACGTCCATTAGGTGGATGATCATGGGCCTGATAGTCGGGTTATGGATTTAAATCTAGTCAAGCTGCATCTAATCTAGTTCATATAATGCGACTCAAATTGATTAGAGACGCTCCATCAAGTCTACCATGATTAATATTGACCTTTGAGCCGGAAAGCTGACCGGGAACCACCCGACGGCCTATTTCTGTGGCCCTCCTTTTATGAGTGGTTCTTAGAGAGTAGCCACGCTACCGCTCGCGTATCCGGTTTACCTCTTGCTTGTCCAATAGCACACCCAGAACACGGCCCCTTCCATCCCAGCGCGTCCCGCGGTCTCGGTTTCGGTCTCGTCCAACCGCGTTTGTTTTCTCTAGGAACCCAAAGAGGACTTACCGAGCACCATCATGATGGACATTGCGGATATCATACGCACCGTGGAGACCAATGTCGGGGGCGTTCGTCACTAGACATTCATTCCTCTCCTGAAACGAAGCACGCGAAAATTGATTGTCAACATCTCGAGTATGCTTGGAAGTATATGGATGGAGCTCGGTAGTCAGCAACGTACAGTAGAAGCAAGATGGGATCGAACATACTGGTAAGCACCTCGCGAGAATTGATCGATAACTTGCAGACATGCTAAGACGGTGTAGGCATATGGACAACTCAAAGAACGACCGGATCTGATCACATTTACCATCCACCGAGGATGGTGCAAGACGTGTAACTCATTGATCATGCTGTGATTACCTGCGGCGCTGATCATTTGGACGATAGCGCTGTTCAATAAACATAGGTTGCAAAGATGCTGCACTGGGAGTGATAGATGGTGTGGGCAAAGTTTACTAATCGGATGCGTGGAAAGTTTTTAGATGGACTCGGAGGGTACCGGTAGTCTAGTTCCGCGGGGAGATCCAGTTGATTGGCCCATTCTGGAAGTATCTTATCTTTGAGCCATTCCAACGCCGCGTGTGAGTTTCAACCTGTATCACCACAGCTAGCGAGCCTCCAGCTCAGCTTTTCCCTTGGATCTAAACACACAGGTCGTCGTCACAATGAAACCGCAGCCTCAACGCCTCTCCGAGGCCGAGTTTGAAGTCAGTTCAAAGGCTGTGATCAGGGCTATCTTACTCAAATGACCCCCGCAGACCCTCATCAACGGCGCAGTCAAACACTCCATCCAAACATTCTCCAAGCTCACCGGTTTCGCCGCCAACAACGCATGCGTACCAACCCAATACCTCCGCATCGTATCCATCATGTACGACCAGCTCGACGCGAACAAGATCCCGGACGGTACCGTCGGGAAGGACATCCCAGT
Organism: Boletus subparvulus; assembly: GCA_038092515.1. NCBI lineage: Eukaryota > Fungi > Basidiomycota > Agaricomycetes > Boletales > Boletaceae > Boletus > Boletus subparvulus. Next base: position 56,774 of record JBBPQL010000046.1, read on the forward strand.
CCAAGACCTCGACATCGCGGTCGCTTCCTTGGTCGGTCTTGGCGTCACCCTTCCCTTATGGCTCAACCACAAAGACCTCTCGCATCAGCTCCCCAAGGGCCTTTGCGCCCATTGGCCCGACATCCGCCGGTGGGTGCTCTTCTTGTACCGAAATGTCATCGTCCAGGAAGATCTCGACACGGACGTGCGCTACACCTGCAAGACCGCCGTATTAGACTTCCTCGGGCTCGTCCGCGACAGACTCCTCATGGAGTCCTGGTCCAAATCCATCCCCACCGACCACGAGATCATGAAGATGATCTGCGATCTCTGGTTCATCGAAACCCGGGACCCCCGATTCTCCAGCTGGTCCTCCAAGGCAAACACCCAACGTGAATCCGCCATCTTCAATTCGTGCTTTCTCATCGCGCACGAGGTCGGCACCACCATCGACTGGAGCAATTTGCTCAGCTTGTTCCAAGGGGAACCGGAATTGATCGCGACTGTCTCCCTTTGTCATCTCGACCATGAAATCTCGCATGAGAGGGAGCTGGATTTAAATTGTATCGCCTGGGACTTGCATATCATCACCACGCTCTCTTTCCAGGAGAACATTTGCCTTGCGCTCATGCGCCAAGGCGCGATCAAAGCCGCCGCTGAGATCCTTACATTGATCGTCGATCGCGAATGGAAGGGCGAAACGCGGGTGCTCGCCGCGAGATGTATGATCAACGCGATCGTATTATTGAGGTCACGAATCGAGGACATGGATGCACTCCCCTTTCTCTTACAGGCACTCCAACGTGGGCTCGTCGCATCGCTTGTCAAATGCGAGGCGTTGTTACCGTTTACGGAACAGCCCAATGCACATCGGCAGCCGGTCTTGTTGCTTGGGGAGATCCTTCCCGGGTATACGGTCTACCGCTCCATTTTGTATCCGCTTGCGCTTGCCGTCGACTTGACGATAGGACAGAGGTTAGATGCCAGACTCTCGAAAGGCGGAGAGCTCTACAAGGCTTGGAAGAGGCTCAAAGATACGGTCGACGAACGCCGCAAGTTAGTGAGACGTGACGTTGCCAACGGGCACATTCAAACCTGCCAAAACGACAAGGTGGACGGCCCTCTTTCTTGTCAAATACCATGATACGCTGAACTGACGGGCCGGGGTTGCACGCAGTGTTCGAAAACGAGCCATATGGGCAGGTTCAAACGGTGTGCAGGCTGTCTCCATGCGTACTATTGTGGTCGGAAATGTCAGCGGTACGATTGGCAAAACGGAAAGCACAAGCAGTATTGTACGCGGGTTCATCAGCGGTTCGTTCGGACGCGTGCGTGAATTTTCGTTCCCCTCCGCGACCGTTGCATGCATGAATGACCGACCGCACGTACGCACACAGACGGACAAATGTCGACAGTGCACAGTAAGGATCTCAAATTCTTAGACCAAGTCATCTTCGCCGAGTTGAAAAAACACCACGAACGACTCAACGCCGACAATTCCAAACTCACCCTCGTCGAACTCAATTTCGTCGGTGGACAAGTCAACATTGTCTTTGACCCCCGAGGGACGAACGTGAATCCGTTTGGGACCAAGTGCGGGTGTGAAATGTTTGCAAATGCGCGGTGGAAACGCATGGCGGAGGTGGTAAGGGAGGGAAAGAGACCGATGGTGTTGGTGAGGGCGTTTATTCCTGGGGGGTTGTCGAGGAAAATTGTACTTCAGGCGATTCCGTTGAGTCTGGTCGTGGAGGGGGGGCAGGGCGGGCGACGAAAGGGTCGGGTGATGGAAAAGTATCAGCTCAATTTGATCTTTACGTGTTGTGGGAGTGAACGGAACGATTCAAAGGGACTGAAATAGTGGTGTCTGTTTTCTTGTTGGCTGGGCAGTTTGTACCAGTGTTGGAGGCTTCCTATCTACGGAGATATTTATGCAATATCCTGAGCACGATGCGCTGAGACTTGGCGTGCCCTGCAGACCAAAGGGCAAATGTGTCATGGTGAAAAACGTACCCAAGTCGTTCAACTTTTACTTTTTTTCTCTGAACACAGCGTGCATAAAGCACTCATTTGACCTTGGTGGCGAAGAAATAGAGTGACTTGACGTCGATGTTAATCAGTCCATATGTTCATCATACGTGTTGCGGAATGAATGTACATACCCACCCACCACATCGATTATTGCCAATATGAAGAACCCGACTTGGGTTGCCACGCGTTAATCGTTAATATGACGCGGATCTTGCTGTAAGGGCAGAATTCGCAAGGTACTGCGATTCATAACGCAGAGACAAGGGCGATGAATGAACACGCTGGTCAGTGCTGAAGGTGAAAGATACGGGGTAAGTATACCTGACGTTGGCGAACGTGACGGGTAAGGTGTGCGAGATGGTGGACTCTTGGTGACGTGTACGTTGGGGAAGGCCTGACTGAGCTTTATATGCGAGCCTCCTCAGATTTCTTTTCTTCTTTTTGGACACAGGTCAGTGCATATGAGTTCCAGAGAGCTATTCAGAAAGTAAAGTCCCAACTCGAGCGGAATCCATGGGTCGACAAGACAGACCGGTTATCGATGAAGAGACGAGTATCAGTACATACCCGAGCACAGTGAAGATATAAGTTTGAAAACCTCACGATTCTGTTGTTCGCTTCCGCAATCTTAAGCGGATTTCCATTACGATGTACCATACGGTTTAACAACCCGAACGAGGTGCTCGGCTTGCCTCGGAGGTCTGAGGCCACAAGGTAAAGGCGTGACACCTCACACTCGCCCACCTTTTTCTGCTGCTGTTCAGACCGAAATTGATTGGTGACGTGAACCCTATACGCTATGCAACGTCGTATTGTCATTTGGGGAACCCAAGGTGATCCGTAGTGTCACTCGTAAAGGGCTGACGTGCCCTGTGTGGGGATGCAAATTCGTGGCAGTGGAGAGAGTCATGCCGACCGCGGAGTTAGCCGAGTACAGCTCGAATCAGTACGAATACTCAGTGCTACTCTCATGCCGAAATCGCCAGAACCTCTAGTTTCATCGCGCGGACCCGACCGAGCGCTCGCTAGGGAATTGAGCGGCACGATCAAGAAGCTCGCTGTCTTGTGAGGTCACCTCGTAGGTGGCAAAACGACCTTTACTTAAGTTGAGAACCACGAATCTCTTGTTCACCGCGCGTTTTCTCTCCATGCGACCTCTGTGCGCTCTGAGCGTTCTCGTTGTACTCCCTCAGATCACCTATGCCCTCTCGCTCGACACTGACGTGGTTATCGTCTCGAATAATGATCTCGACCCGTCCAATCCGAACCGTGCTGGCGCACTCTTGTTGAGAACTCCGCTGGCTTGTTCAGAGGCTGAGTTGACCTGTTCTCAACTCCAGGAGACGTTGCTCCCCCTTCCAACCAGCACCGGCTTTACATCGGAAAATCTGACGTCTGTTCTCACTTCCGAAAGACACGGAGCAGCGCTGGCACCTGGCTCGCGTGTTTGGATCGCTGGAAACTGTCAGTCCCTGTCTTCTCGTTTGCACAGCTGTTGATTAAACGTTTCTCAGCTGGCTGCGCGGCATTCACTGTGGGCAGTCCATTCCCTTACGACGAGACGCCCAACCTTTCCTCTCGTTTGCCCTCTCTGTGTACTAACTCTGCCCCGTTGACACGTTCCAACGTGACATCCTACGACATCACCAAACAAATTGATGTGTCGACACCCAAAGCTGGTATTCTCCGTGGCTTCCGTGACAGGTTCACATGGCGTTTCTTGGGTGTCATGTATGGGGAATCGACGGCCGGCCTTGGCCGTTTTCAGCTACCGACGCCACTCGATGTCCCTTCGAACACTGTACGCACGGCTCTTGCCTATGGTCCCTTTTGTGCTCAGGTAGGACCCGTCCAATAAGTCTTTCGTTCAACCTCTCGATAACTCCCATTAGCCCCCCGACGTCGATAATGGGCATGTGTTGCAGAGTGAGGAAGATTGTCTATCCTTGAATGTTTACTCTCCCATCGCTGCTGGCGGGTGCCCTCTGGATGCTGCCCCGAAACTCCCTGTAATGTTCTACAGTAAGTCAATATTATACCTCTCATCGCTTCTCAACGCTGTTCTCTAGTTCACGGGGGTGGACTCAACACTGGGAACAGTGGTCCATTCCCATACAATGTGACCACCAATGGATATGTTGGAAACTCAATCTCGAACATATATGATGGCACCAACTTGGTGTCGTATGGAGGTGTTGTCCTTGTCACAATCAATTACCGTCTCACTGCCTTTGGATGGTTCAACGCATCAAATGCTGCACTCAGGGATACGCTCCTTGCATTGCATTGGGTGCAAGACAACATCGAAGCTTTTGGTGGAGATGTGCTTTTCCGTGTTCATCGACGGGTTCTTAGTCGCTGATTTAATGTTTAGCCAACAAAAGCTCTGATCATTGGCGAGTCGGCTGGCGGAACGATGACTAGGTACCTCCTTGGAACGAACCCGAAATATACACAAGGTCTCTTCAGTGAGTCTGCTTCTCATTTCATGCTTGATATATTTATATCCTAATGCACATCTAGGCGCTGCGATTCTGGTCTCTGATTTCAGCACGGCCGACCCATTCTACTCACCAGAGCTTGCACTGAACACGTCACTGACCCTCGCCAAGTATCTTGGTTGTGCATCAGACACCTCGACTGTGCTCTCTGACGCAGATGCCACATGCGTTCAGGGCATACCTGCTGGAAACCTGGCACTAGCAGCTTACGACCTCGGGATTTCCTGGGACATCGTCGTCGATGGGGACTACATCCTCAACGATATCGCGAGCAGCATCCGGGACGGCGTGTACGCTCGTGTCCCCACCCTCTGGTCAACCACCGAATGCGACTTTTGTTACTTCCTCCCCAGTACGCTGTCCCCCGCCGCACCGCCATCCGCAAACGTCCAGACACTCCCGCGGTACTTTAACCAAACCCAGGTCGCCAAGATCCTGAACGAGACGACGCTCTATCCCTACGAGACCGCGCCCGGAGAGGGAGGGATGTCCGGTGCGGTGTTGACGCTCGCACAGCTGTTGACGGATTGGGTGGTCTTGTGTCCATCGACGTACCTCGCTGCGCTGGAATCGAACACGACCAACCCGGGGAACGCATATCACGCCGTGTTTGCCGTTGGCCTCGGTTCCCCGTTGACCCCGAACCTAGGCATGTGTCACGGTCGGGTCTGTCACGCAGACGAGCTTTATTGGATATTCGGAACGGCGGAGACGGATGGGCTGTATCAACCGTTGACCGTAGAACAGGTCGGGGTGACCCGGGAGGTGATGAAGCGGTGGACAGAGATGGCGTGGACGGGGAGTCCGAATTACGTGGGGGCGGAGGTGGTGTGGGAGGGGTATGGAGGGGGTAACGAGGTGGTGGTGAACGTGACGGAGAGTGTAAGGCGTGGGTATCGTGTGACGGAGTGTGATTTCGTTGCGAAAGAATTGGGGTTGGTATATGGATATGGGACGTATTAGTTGGAACTGATAGGTGCGTGGTACGTTCGGGGCATCGATGCGATCATTGCAATATTGGTTGTCCCTGCGAATTCGACCACTATAAACGTCGCAGAGATGAAGATAGCCGCCCGTTTCTCAAAACCAAACGTTTCAACCTAGCGTGGTGATCTCGCATCCTGATCTGCTCCATCATACTCCCGTGGTCCTGTCGCCGCCCTCATTCCTCGGACATATGCATGCTTTTGCAACGGGAGGCCAAAGAAGCCATGTGAGCCGTGACACTATTGATGCGCTGAGGATGTCTCCGTCTCTATCCATTTCAAACATTTCAACCTAGTGCGGCGATCTCACATCCTGATCTTCTCCATCGTACTTCCATGATCAGGCTGCTGCCCTCGTTCCTCGGACATCCGCATGCTTTGGCAACGGGAGGCCAAAGAAGCCATGTGAGCCGTGACACCATCGATGCACTGAGGATCTCTCCGCCTCTGTCATACGCGGCGGCGATGACAGTCTCGGCGCCTTTTCTGAAACTCGGGTATTTCCGTTGTGCTGGGTACAACCGGTTCGACTCGGAAACTATTGACCACCCGTGACCGCGATAGGCTCGAGATACCCAAAATACGGAATTTATGTGGGCCGTTCGCGCGACCAGAGTGATCACTGATGCAATTCAGGTGATCGTCGACTTTGGACTACTTATGTCTGATGGTATAAGAACAACTAGGTGTTTGTACCCGTTCTTACTTCCGGACCGCCCATGGCTACAGCGAACGATTTAATTATCCGCTACCGTCTTTACAGCACAATTCTGACCTACCTTTGTTTCAGTAGGGGTACTTCCTTTTGCTAGGATGGCCTAAATGACGCTCACGAACGTGCCGAACGACGTATTTGCGTTCAACCCGTCCACGACATCCCTCCCACCAGCAGTCAATCGGGTATCTGCCTTCGGGTGCCTGATACCGTGCGTCTTCCTGAAATGTACTGGAACACTCCCGCATGTAATCTGAGCACCGCAAGTCTCAGAGTTACCCTCACAGGTCCACTGGCAAAGTCCAAACACGAATGGGCGATCCGTGTCGCGTGTCGTGGTAAGGGAATGAGCTCTGGCCAATTGCGCGGGTTCTGGAGTTCGTGCCACCTGTCAGTTATGGTCGCAAAGCGTCAGCACCTAGTCCTCCGTCACGGGAGTGACGTCATTCTGCATTGGTATTCATTAGCGTGTGAAATACACAGTCACACGCCGAGGAAGGTGTTCCAACACATACCGAAGAAACTAGCATGGCACCCGTGGCGTGATTAGTAGACCCAAACAGCATCGCCATTTCACGGCCGATTTCACTTCGGTAGGTAGGGGACATGGTCTCCGAGGTACGTATGTTGATACAAGATACAGAGAAAGAGTGGATATATGCGCCAACCAATGGTGCGTCGTATAATCTGCAGCGCATGTTTAACATGTATGGAAGCAGAGTACGAACTTTGTTTCTTGCTACGTCCTCTGTCTGTGTATCATGACCATGGTTCTGTAGTCTGTCTCGGAGGAATTTTACAGGCTGACGAATATCACACACTAAGTGTTGTCAACATAGGGGACCATGAAAGTGTATCCTAGAACGCACAGGGGCAACCGGCATGGCAGCCATGGTATGGTTCGCAGTCTCAAACATCGAATCCAGTGCATCGCGTTGGTATGGAGTGAATATCGGCTGAGAGGGTACCGTGATGATAATTTGTGCGAGTTCCGGCTTCGTAGTGTATTTTATGCGGGTGGTCTTATACGTTAACATAGTGCCCTCCAAAGCTCCAGGAACTGTTGGAAGCACACATGAAGAAACCTTCATTACATCAACTTGTTGTTAATCCATTTCGTATGGGTTAGAACATTATTAGCTTACATAAGCAGGCCTTATTTCGGCCTCGAAGTACTGTAGTTTTTCTTTAGTGACTACACTATAGTTTTCTACAGGTATGTACTAATCTGCTAATACTAGTGACTACACTATAGTTTTCTACAGGTTATGAGCCCTGCAGCTTCCTGTTAGCTCACTCACCAGCCAAAACCCCGAGAAAGTCTTACCCAATGGAGTTCGACGACGACATTCCACAACTCGCAATGGACGGTCGAAACTGGTCCACATGGCGCGAGAAAGTCGAAACAGTCATCAAAGTAGCTGGTTTATATTCCTATCTCGACGGCACAGTCTCGGAGCCTAATAGGCAACTCGAAGCAACAGCAAAGCTTATTTTAGCTTCAGGAATCCCGGATTCAATTTTCGGATCATTGCTTTATCTGGAGACTGCTCACGACTATTACAAATATCTGACAAATTGATTCAACAAGTCTACAGTACAACCGCTACAAGAACGACTACGAAAAATCGAAGGATGTCGCGACGCAGAGCCACAAGTGGCTGCGTGCACACGAAAAACCTTCGACGGAGCCTGTCGGAAGTGCGGCGAGCGTGGCCGCAAGGCGTGCGAATGCGGAAGAGTCGGAGTTGAGTCAGGATCAGTCGAAATCGAAGAAAAGCCTACCAGGAGTTGTCACAAGTCAAGATGTCGCATGGAAAGTGGAAGCCAAGTCGAGGAAAAGGGTAGAAAGGGCGAGAGGGCTACCACAAGAGCTGGAGGACACGAAGCCGCAGCGACGACTGCCGGCGTGAGCCTCGCAACCAGCGTGAGCAGCCCAGAACCCCATATGGCGAGTTGGGAGGCTCACGACGAGACCTCTGACACCGCGAACCCAAATGCGACATGTGCCGGGCCCACAAGGCCAGAGGACGAGTCGTCCAACCCACCAGAAGCCCTCTCGAGCGCGTCGCTCGAGGGAGGAAGTTGGACTGGAGCGAGCGACAAGCTCAGGAGGGTCCCAGTCGACGAATCGACAACCACGCAGCCGAAGTGGATGCCGCGAGACACCAAGTCGAGCAGGGAGGTCCATGAAGTGGTGAGGAGCCACGAGGAGGCGGCGGGTGACGAAGTCGAGGGTGGAGAAGCCGGCGAGAGGACTCACACCGGCAACAAGCCGAAGGGCGAAGAGGGCGCAGGAGTCGATCAAGACGGCGAAGCGAAGACGTCCACGGACGAGACCGCTGCCGCGACAACAGCGAACACGTCTACGGACGCAAGCGCACCCAGCCAGCCCAGCATGCCGCCTGAGCGGCGAGATGGTCAAGCCACGACCGGCAATGCTGGAGCCGGCGTGCACCAGCCCAACGGAGCGCGGACCGGCAGCCCACGAAGGCGAGACGGTGCGACGACCTCAGTGCGCAAAAGCGCACAGTCAGCCGGGCACGCTGACAGCACCAACACAGACCACCGGCAGCGGCGCGAGGACGCGCACGTGGAAGACCGAGGTGGGAGTGGAACGGGCGATGTCAAGGGCCATGGAGAGGTCCAGGGAGGTGGATACGAGAGTGGACGAGGTAGCGGCGACGGCACGACGCACGACGCCAGCGACGAGTCACGACGACTCGCGCTGAAGGCGTTAGCTGAAGACGGAGGACGTCAGTGCCGAGGACGACTTGCAAACGAGTCTAACGACTTACCTGAACCACCGAAACCACCTGACGACCCCGCACAGCGACAAACCAAGTCCCCGAGCGTCGAGCTCGAAGGGGAGAGGAGAGCGGCTTCGAGCTGCGACGTCGACCCTGTCGAAGGCGAAGCGGACGCGTCGAGAGCGCCAGGACGCGACGAGGATGACGAGAAGCAGCCGATGAAGCTGCTAGACACGTCAGTACGCGTCAGCAAATGGTCGAAACAAAAGGGTCGAGAAGACTCACCAAGGGAAGCTCTAGTCGATCCAGACGACCCAGGAGACGACGCGGACGTGTCGACAACGTCAGGGAGCGTCGAGGACGTCGGGAAGCGGCCGAAGAAGCTGTCGAACACGTCAGAACGCGAGCGCAAACGCTCTAAGCGAAGAAGTTGATGAAACTCACCTAAGAGAGCTCAATCCAGGTGAGCCGAGCCGAGCCGCGAAGCGGGCATGATGGACGACTCACAGAGCCACCCGGAACGTCCTAAAAGCGTCAGTGATGAGCGCGTCGACAGAACGAACGCACCATGTCGAAGAAATGGCCCGGGTGGTCACTTGGGCGAACCAGAGGCATTGAGAGGTGTCGAGGGCGGTCGGAACTGCGGAAAGGTTGTCGACAGCGCCGAATACGATGGCATGTGTCCCAGTAGCCGCGGGAACGAGCGCGAAGTCGAAATGAACGCGCCGAGTCGAAGAAACAGGCCAGGAGGCCATTCGGGCGAGCAGGAGTCGTCGAGAGTCGTTGAGGGCGATTGGAGGCGCCGGACTGATGTCGAAGGCGTCGCATACGAAGGGAGATGGATGGCGCAACGAGTCGAAACGGATCTGCTCGCTATAGAGAAGGAAGGTCAGCGCGAACGACGCAAGCGCACGAAAAACGACGCACCTAGGCCATCCAGACCACCTCCCATACATCCCAGGTCGCTCACCAGTTATGTTGACCCGCCGCGTCGACGAGGACGACTCAAATCGCAATCTAGAAAGATCAGAAGAACGAAAATGAAGAAGTCGACTTACCAAGTCGGACGGCGACGTCGAGGCCAAAGCAGGCGCATCAAGCGCATCAGAGACGTCGCATACGAAGTCCAGATGCTGGGGGAGCCTATCCCGGCAAGATACCGGCGCAGCACGACACTGCAGAGGTCGAGGATACAACATCTGGAAAACTAGCCGAGCATAATGCTACATTATTCACTCCATATATAGGTTAGGCCAGAAAGCTCACCAGCCGGAGCTCCATTTGGTTTTATATGAGTGACGGACAATGGGCGAAACATTTAAGGAATATCTCGGTTAGGCAATGCTGGGTTGTTATCTTATCACATTATCTACGCTATTGTGCGACTCGCGAAACTGAGTAACTCTTCTCCCCGTGAAAACATATCATCTACCAAATTGTTGTAAGCTGACTGCTGCTGAAGGTCAGCCCCAGCCGAACGAAGACCCCGAACACGTGCGAGAACTGAGTCGTAAGTCACCCTATACCTAGAAACCTCAAAAGCAACTTCCTTTCCCGACTGAAAAACATCCAGAGCCCATCGTGCGACCGCCACTGTAAATGCGATCATTTTGTCGAGGTTCCGGTTGGTGTGGTCTAGACCGGAATGAAGTTTGGTCTTGAGAGACCAAACCACACTGACGAGCGTCTCGACGATCGCAGGGTGATGAAAAGGTCCCATAAAAATAGCACCATGTGTGTCCTGAGGGGGGTGAGTCATGGTCCGTACAATACAATAAAAAGAGTTGTACGTACCTGTATCAAAACGTCTGTATAGGCCCAATCGACCAGAAGCTCACTGATCCGCTGCTCATGCCATGTGAGCAGCGTGTATCGCTGTGTTATCGGCGGGTTTAGGTCGTATCTTTGCTGTGTAATATAATACGCGGCATTCTTGAATTCCTTCGTGAGTGTAATGAGTTGATTTTTCATCATAACTTTCACAGGCTTGAGGTTAGAATGTAGCCACACATCAACTCCGCTGCCGAGGTGTGATCTGGCTGCATCTCGGATGGTGTTGTCAAGAAACTGTGCATCTTCGCTGCTGGAACGAAGGGGGTATTCATTGACGAAGTAGCGAATAATACTTTCGTGTACCGCACTTCGAATGTCATGTGTCGTAGATTGTAATGTTATACGGATGGGTTGGGTCAGGCTCACCGGAGCACTGGGCATGCTCGCAGACTCGGGTGGCCCATCCAAATGCTGGGGGGACTCGGACTGAAGAGGAGGAAGGCGAATGGTATGAGTTTTACGAATGTCTCGCGAGCTTTCTGCGTTGAACTAAATGAGTTTATTAGTCGTTATATGGTACGGATAATAGATGAAGGTCTTACACTAACCACCCACACTGAAAAGGCTCGCCGTGTGTTACTTCGCCTCGCCGCGGGGAACGATATGCAGCCACAAGTTGAACATCGTGTTCTGGCCCCCAGTTGGGTGGTACTGGCAGGGGGGGCGAGATGTAATCAATACCAACATTTTGCTGAGGGAAGAGTAGATCGGGTTGGCAGGGTCGTTGTAGATCATGTCCGATAGGGTCGAGTTGCAGCCGCTGGGTTGTTGCAGAGATTTCAGGCGCTATGTGTTGCTGAGCTGGCATTGACCTGTAAACGGTGTATGGAAGGGGTTGCTCGAGCATGTTCGCGAGCTGAGAGTCGATCGCCCCACCCGATGGGTTGAACCCATTGTCTGCACAGTAATTCTAGACAGGGCATCAGCGAACGATCCAAGTCAAATATTCACGAACATGAACACTTACTGGTCCTGTGAATGCACCCTGCCGCCTGCCCCGGCCTCTCGCACCACGGGCACTAGGTTGGGACATGGGGAGATGGACGACAGCATGCTGGATGCGTGCTTGCTGGCCTTACATCATAGAACATTCTAGTCCCAACTCTGAAAAGGCAAGAATCAAGATATGAATATGCTAATCGAACAAACAGACTACATGATGGTGTACAAGCCCACTGAGTCGAGAAATAAAATAACGAGCACAATCAACCTCAAAGTGTGCTCATGAGTAAGGGTATTGATCAGATCAAGTAAAACCTTACTATTTAATTCTGCGTGCTCGTCTTTAAACTCATCGTAGACCTGAATACCACCTCCCAAATCGGTTGGGTCGTATACAACGGGCCCCCCCTGTTCGTGTTGTTGTTTGGCCTGGCGGTGGATAGCAACGGCAGATTCTACATGATCTAGATGCATCTCGGCCTTTGTCAACAATGCAACGTCTTCAAGATTGGCTTCTTGAGTAAACCCCGCCATCTCTTCCAGATCGGAAATAGATGTAGAGAGGGGCAAGTCACTTTCATTTTCAATGAGAGATTCCTCAATGGCAGCTACATTGTCGGTGTGTATCATCTGAACGAAGTTGAGCCTGTGCTCAACCAACTTGACCTCCCATGCTGATGCTAGTGCCCTGTGGCGCTTTGTTTCACGGTCAGCATGTTTCATCAAAGTGACTTCTTGGAGAGCTGCATTGGACAATGATTGAAGGCCAGAGACAAAAAGGGGCTTCCCCTTATATAAGAGTGAGTTACTACATACAAGCCAAAGAAGAATCAGTTAACTTGCCTTTTCGATGTCTGAAACATCGAGGCCATCATCAGAGGAGCCTCCTAACGATTTCCTGGTGAATCGTGCTTCCATGGCCTTCAACACAGTGGAGCTGTGATAAGGCTTATAAGATCTGGGGTTTGATTTGGAACGAATGGAACGTGGCGAGCAGATCCTAGCCCTGTTGGTTGTTCGGCTATTGTGGATCTCCAAGTCGGAAAAATACTCTCTCCTTGGTGGTGAGGAAGGGGGGAAAGGAGGGGAAGAAGACGGGCCAGACATCAGAGCGCAAGAAGCTGTCTTGTTGGGCTCACCTGGTCGGTCAATGGTCAATAGCAGTAGACTGTCCGTTGCAGTTGCTGTTCCCACCGGAGTTTGAAAGACTTGGAGATTCTGCAGCGTCGAAAGTTCACTAGGTACAGCTCAATGGCACATCCTGCAGAAACAGCACCCATAACTGAAGTTCTGCTGTATGAAGGCTGGTGAGTAATGTTCTTTTTATCCATGTTAAAGAACGAACAAACGACTTGACCTAGGTTTTTATGTCTGAATCCCTCTTGCAACGCACCTTTTGCAACACCTAGCACACTAACGGAGCACCTCAACTCAAGTAGTTCATGTTGGCCTTCAAATTTGCAGAATTTCTTCGGTGATCAGCCCTCGCGATGTGGTCATGGTGCACAGGCCTCTTCCAGCGGCCGGTATGGCAGGTATCACGATCGATCTGGTTATCTGTTTGGGACCAAGGAAAACTATTTTCAGAAGATGGAACACCACTCCTTCAAGGAAGAGAGGAGGAGAAACATCTATTACCCATTCGCATCCCAGGCTGAATGGTCGTTGGGAAAATTCCTGGTCGAAAACCTGACGAGGGCCCAGGTCACTAAATTCCTTTCATTGCCTTGGGTAATCCACGATGCTACTCGCGATACAAACTGTGACTGACTCGATCTTAGTTTACTGAATACCACAAGCCTAGTTTTACCTCCGTGGATCAGCTTTTTGGATGGGTTGATTGTTTACCATCCGGTCCGAAATGGCAGTCGACACAACTGCATGTGGAAGGGTACAAGACTCAATCCAATATACATCTCATCTGGCGCGATGGGTTCGAGGTTGTAAAGGCGTTGTTTTCAAATCCCGTTTATGGAGCCAAAATGTCTTTCAATCCCATTCACATCCAGAATACCTCCGGTCGTGAATTCAGCGAATGGTTTACGGCTGAAGAAGCTGGACGTATCCAGGTAAGTCTTAGTACCGTTAGTGTCCTTGCGCTCGACTCATATTGTGTTAGGACCAGCTTCCAGAGGGTGCAACGATCGTGCCGATTCTTGCATCATCAGACAAAACTCCTGTTTCAAGGATGACTGGAGGCTTAGAGATGCACCCCCTGTTCCTCAGCATCGGCAACATTGATTCTCATGTCAGGATGGCAGCAACTTCGCATTCCTGGCGATGTGTCGCATTTATGCCCATCCCGAAGTTTGAGACCCATTCCGATTACCAGTCTATCTTGCAGGCACGCGTGTGGCACAAGTGTGTCGATCTCGTCACTGCCAATCTCAAACGGGCAGCTGAATTCGGTGTCTACATTCCTGATCCCAATGGTCACATTCGATACTGCTTTACTCCCCTCGCTGCCTGGACGGCCAATTTACCAGAACAACTCATGATTGCTTGCATCGCCAAAAGCGCATCCCCTGTCTCGGAAGCATCCACAAAGGATTTCGGCAATGATGTCCACCATGCGCCTCGCACTGCTGAGGTTATGATCAACCGCATATATGAACTCGCAAAAGACGCGAATCCTTGGGATCTTACTTGTTTCCAAAAATTAGCAGGTTACTCCTTCTCAGTGGCGTCCACCTCCCTTTTTGGTGCGATTGGCCCTTCTCCAACCCCCATGTTTTCCTCGTTCCAGAAATACTGCACACACTACACAATTTTTTTTTCGATCATGTTCTGAAGTGGTGCAAGGAGGTTATCGGGGATGAACTCGACAAGCGTTTCAAGGCTCAGCATAAGCGCGTGGCCACACGTCATTTCGCTGGTGGGGTCAGTCACATCAAACAGATGACTGGGCGGGAGCATCGCGACATCCAAAGGACCCTTGTCGCCATCATCGCTACTGCCCCCAGCGTTGAGGCTGGCTTCCTACGGGCCATCCGAGCAATGATCGATTTCATTTACCAGGCCCAAAGTCCTGTGCATACGGAGACCTCCATCCAGAGGATGGAGGATGCATTGCACGAGTTTCACGACTACAAGCACGCGATTGTGGACGCCGGAGCGCGGAAAACACAAAGTGGGAGCGTCAAAACGGATTTCTACATTCCGAAATTAGAGCTCCTTCAACATTTCGCAGCTTCCATTCGTCGCAGTGGATTGCCCATCCAATACACGGCCGACGTAAGCGAACGTCTGCTTTGCACGCACTGCAAGAATCCATTCGAGCATACAAACAAACATGGGGATTTCGCAGAACAGGTGGTCCGTATCCTTGACTGTGAAGAAACGATGCGCCAATACGACCTTTACACAATGCTTTGCACAAATGACATCCCGCTCGTCAATGTTATCGAGGAGGAGGAGGAGGAGGTCCATATGGTGGATCCAACAAGGGAATGGATTTCGCGAGTCCTACCGAGCAAATTGAGGCAAATTAGCACTCCTCGCATCATCCGTAATCATTTTCTAACAGGAATCCTATCTCATAACGTGCAAACAGCTCTTCATGTCACCACATCCCCCGATGCGAGGAATATCACCCCAGATGCTGCCATGGGCGTCTACAACCTCCCGGACTTTGGTGAGTGCTATGAGGAATACCTCAAACATTTTGTTTCGCCTTCCGATCTGTCCAACATTCGCCGTTCATTCGACCATTTTTTTCTTTATCACAAATTACGTGTGCAGCTACGATCTACCTTCCATCCATCAATGATTATGCCGAGCCAAGTTGTCCAAGCCAAACCCCCATCCAACGAATATCCTTACGGATGTTGTGATGCAGTGCTGATGAGCTTGGGAGAAAACGGTATGTACTCTCATGAATCGTGGGAGTATACTAACGAATGATATGGTAGAGCCGTGCTATGTTGCTCAGGTGCGGGCTATCTTTCAGCCCCGTCCCCCTCCACAGTCACGGCCGGAGCTCCCGTCCTACCTCGCTGAGCCACTAGTGTATGTGCAACCTTTCAGGGTATTATCTTCACCAGATGATTGGCCGGAGCTTGGGATGTATGTGCTGGAAAGAGAGTTCACTCCGGATGGGGGAACGCACTGTCATGGCTTGATTGTCCCCATGGCCAGTATCACTCATGCAGTCGAACTTGTTCCGTTGTATGGGACAGATCCCCTTTCGTCAGTCGCCACATCCACCACGTCTCAGGAGGTGTATGACCGTTTCATCCTCAATCATTTTTCTGACAAAGAGGTCTACAACATTTTTCATGGCTCTCTTTCAGTAGGGGATAATGAGCACTTTGGCGTTGAATATTCTAATTGATGACTATAGGTTGTAGCTAGCTTTGTTTGTAGTAGTGATAAACCGATAATCACACTGTGGATAAGCGATCTTTGTATCTAGTATGATCAATCTCTACGTTATCGAAGTTGATAATATCTGTACCACAGGATCTGGGATAATAACGAGAACCCACGGATTGTCAGCCAATCAAAACACTGAAAACCACAAGCCGTAAACATCCGTAACCCGGTAAACCTCTCCTGACGCTTATTTCATCCGGGGGGTTTTGCTGATGAAGATCGCGCGCACTCAGCATTACCCGAGCTGCGACTTACCATATATGGACACCGCTCGACACAGCCGCACACGGACGCTGACTCTTCTCATCGTTCATTCAATATTAATTCTTTTCATTGGAATTAGAAAGGTATCCATTTTATTTAGTTTACCTATATTCCTTTGATCTTTCCCATACTCTTTGAGGGGGAGTGTTGTTAATCCATTTTGTATGGGTCAGAACATTATTAACTTACATAAGCAGGCCTTATTTCGGCCTCGAAGTACTGTAGTTTTTCTTTAGTGACTACACTATAGTTTTCTACAGGGTGTGGGCTCGGGATTCTGTGCAGCACCTTCATCAGATGATGGAAAGGCTTTGTCTGAGGCAGGTGGCGAGGTAGAAGTTCCAGATGTTTGCAACTCGGATCCAGAGGTGGAAGACAGTGAGTGAGCCGAGTACGAAGTTGTTGAGCTTGCTGATCCATCGCTACCAGACATTGTGTCATTCTCAGAAATGATGTTGTTCTTGGTGAGGACTGAAAACATCGTCAACAGTCCTGTATAACTGATCAAGTGTGGTGCCTTTACTTACCTCGCTGTTTCTTCATAGAGGCACTGTTCTCCTCTGACTTGTCTTCTTTATTCTTGCATTTCCCCCTTCTCTGTTTCCAGTCCTCCTTGGATATTAAAGCTCCTGTTTTGTCTAGATGTTCCCCTTTCCATGCTGGATAATTCATCTGTGCAAGTTTATCCAGCTTCCACCCACCCTGCACACACTTGAAAAGTGGATAAGCCTCTTCGACGAATGAGTGAAAAAACTTCCTTCCGGTTGCATCCAACTCACCCCACACCTGTGGGGCACAATGACTCTGAGCAAGCTCCATCCACGCACTTTGCATACAAGCATGATCGCCTTGGCTTTTTCTCTAGAAACTGGTTTACCATTCTCCTCTTTGAGATAGGCTACTTCTCTTTGGACAATTTGAGCCTCCGCAGTATTTAGCCAGGTGTTGTAGTCTCTATTTGTCCAGAATTTGATGTTTGGATGTGTGTCTGAGGTCGGGCGAGTACCGGATAATGTGGGGTCAATGACGCCTCCTTTGTGATTGAGTACCTCTCTGGAAAAAAATATACCTTTAGCATGCGACAAGGGAAGAAATAAATCTGCCTGAGTGTGTCACGTTCAACAACAACCCTTGTGTTCTCAAGCTCTAGGATTCTAACTTGTTCCCACAATGAATGGAGCTCGCACATACAGTCCACTGGCATCATGAAGGGTGCACTGTACCCTGGCTACGACCCAAATTAAGTTCTAATGTGGACTCCGTCCACTAAACTTACCATTCCACTGGCAAATTGCTCAATGAAAGATAGCAGCGGTAGGTTGGCAGGCCCTGGGAAATTCGAAGGGCCTGTCATCGGTGTGTCGGCACTAGCAGTGTGGTTCCATGGCTGTGACAGTGGAGGTGCTGAGGGATCCAAAAACGAGTCCAAAGATAAGGGGATATCCAAAGATGTTGATGAGGGAGTGGGAGAAGGGGAGACAATTAGGGATCGCATGGTGGTGTTGATGGTGGGAAAGAGAGGGGCTTGGGGACGGACAGACTGTCGAGTATCAGCTGATTGATCTATTTGTATTTGATATTATCAAAGTTGCCACTTTACTTACTACTGCGATCATTATGCCATCCGACTTGGGTAGAGGAAACTTTATTCAGATTGCTGTCCCATTGAAACACCCAGAAGACACATATTGCTTTATTCATGACCTGGAATTTCCTGGACCTTTGGTGAGCATTTCTTCATATTCTCATTTCCCGAGTTGATTTGTTAATCACTACAGACCATTGAAATTGTATCTGCTCAAATCTGTGCAGACCAATCTTCTCTTGCACCCCAAGTTCAGCAAGAATCCAGAGCTCAGCAGAAACAAGAACAAGAAACTCCTATCACACTTCCGCTTGGATCACTCAATACCGCAAACTTGAAGAAACGTGCTTGTCCTGTCGGTAGGGAGAATTTTTGCTACTTGTAATATTCACTTAGCATCAAAAAGATCTGATTGACGACAGTCCTACTGAATCAGAATCTGACATCGACTACCAATTTCCACCTGCAAAATGCTCCAATATGTCTGCTTCTGCTTCAAACAAGGTTTGTCTGGTATACGCATCTATATCTTCGTGCCTAACGCCATTTGAAGGAAAACAGGATCACTAAGGAGGTCTACAAGTATGAGAAACTGGTTGCGAAGAGTGCTCGCAGGTAGTAGTGCTCACAGATAGTTATGTTGTACGATACATGATGTTGTATGATATGGTTGAGGCAGTCAATTCGAAGGGAGTCACAAATACATGTTTTCAAAGTTCGAGCGGTGGTCTGAGGTAAGTAGAAGTGCACCATCAATACATATTTTCGTCCATGTAGATGATACCTACTATTCTACATCATCGGCATTGTCATTGTCCTCATCATCCTCAGCATTCTCACCCACTGAAGGAGATACAGCAAGCCCAGGTCTCTCCATGCAGAAGAACTGATTCTCCTGTTCCTGGCATGGAATCATAGCTACAACACTGAGGATATCTTGAATATTGACAGCTAAAATTGCCTCAGAAGGTCGACTGACAGCAAGAACACATCGCGATTGTTGGAGTATTGCTTCATTGGGGAGAAAAAAGGCCCAAATGAGCGTGACATCGGCAAAGTGTAAACCTTCCCCTCCTGGGACTGCAAGCCTTGTAAAATATTGTACTTCTCCAACCAAGATATCGTCAAGGAACTTAAACTAAATATATCAATATTCACTGAAAGGAAAAGAGAGAAGAGAGATATACCTTTACCATCCTTGATATCCGTAACTTGTCTGTAGCTCGGAGCTTTTCTCTCCACGCACTACGGACAACTTGTCCATTTGGTAGAAGTAGTCGTGCCCAGCATCATATCTTGGGAAGTGGCCCAAACGGGCAGTCGAGAAAATCCAATGTTGCGCCATCAGTACCATGACTAGGATAAATAGGGATTTTGTCTTATTTGCGAAGGAGTGCGTAGCCACCACCAAGATCAAGTGCTCCACTTGGAAGGCCTTTTTGGGAGTTGTCAAGCTCAGGGAGTGCTGCAAGTAGTGCATTTACACATGCACGTCGAACACCTTCCTTTGCAAAGTTTATTAGGTAGTTCGAGGGTTGTTGAATTTGCTGCTTGAGGTTGCCAATCGTTCACTCAATGGTCCACTGCGCTGTACAGATAAGTGGTCCTTTTTGAAAAGTTTCAGGTGTGAGATGGAGTACTTGATGTACACATGGGCGAATGAAGTGAATTTGGTCATTGCGTCGTTGATAGTATATTTCCTCGAACTTGTGCTCCCATGCAGCCAAGAGAACGCACGCCTCGAGAACTTCTTTGTGGGTCAGTTGATGTTTGCAAATGAGTTGAAATCCTCTGACGAGTTTGCAGAAATTTGACCAGTATGGTTTGGGAAGGAGACCATGGAGTAGGCCTGGGGAAAGACCAAATGTATATAGGAAGAATTCCCATGTCTTGTAGCCCGAATTGAGTTTGTCCTCGATATTATGTGGTTTTGTACCAAATGATCCTGGGAGATAGCATCCAGCTTCCCCGACAGCACGACCGTGAGCTTTCCAGACTTGTTCGTCGTGAAGAACTGCCCAATCCCAGGTATCAATGTTTATTCATACATGTGATGGTACCCCGCCAAAGAGATATAAGAAGGTCACTAAGGTTTGCTGTTAAGTGCATAATGTCGGGCATCATACATAGCAGTACGCTGAGTGAGTGCATCGGATCCAAACCAAGGATAAGTGGTGCCTTCATGATACCTGTTTCAGTCCGACACAGCTCGAACTGGTGCTGATTGGGTGAAAAAATGAGATAAGTGAGATTTGCTGTGTATTCCTGGCTACCGGCTGGAGGGATCTCGAATGCCAAATGATCTGGATGATTACTGTCTGCAGGGCCATTGTGCAGGCGCAAGAGGGCTGGGTAGTAATGAGAGCATGCATCCTTGTGTCGTCCTCTGACTAGGACCATCTGCAGTTGTGAAAAGGAAGTACATATACATTAGAGCGAAAAGTTTCTTGATGAGACGAGTCCCAGACCTTGAGGCCTTTGGCCTGTAATGCCGAAAGATGATGTAGGCCAACGACCATAAACAAATCAATGACTTTGGGTTTTTGGGGGCCAGGAATGAATCTGCCAGGTAGTACATGTGTCTTACGGTAGCGCTTGTTCGGAGCAAGATTGATGATAACCCAGATGTACAGCCAGCAATCTGAATCCTTGTCTTCATATATTTGAGCACCATCGAGGGAGGCCATAACGACAACATCATTTTCACTGATATCACCGGCAAACGAGGAACCTAGATAATCCCAGCTGGCAGCAATGTCGTTAATAATTGAAATCTTGTTCTTTTCTTCATATTTGTCAAGGACCTGCTGAGTTCGTTCATAGAGATATCACATGTCACGTGCACTTTCGGGGTTCCGATACATTGCTTGCAACTGCGGACCAAGTGGAAGGGTTGTGAATCTCTTCGCAGGAATCTTGACTCGACCTTTTGTTGCCTCGAGTTTTGCTTCGTCCCAGCGTGTCTTCCCACATTGAGGGCATTCAGTGAGCTCTGAGAATGGTCCAGTGAATCCGATACAAGAATTAATGCACATGTCATGCTCGATTGGCTCAATGCCAGTATATGATGCAATGAGGTTCTCAATGGCTTGGAACTTGAGGCAATTGTTGGCTCTGGGAGCGCCGGGAAAGTTTTGCTTTGTGGATTTGACAACTTGCTTGTATGCAGCCTGAGACGCATTCTCGAGTGCCAGATATGTTGATATGCTGTGTCGTATACCAGGGTCGTTGAGTTGAATGGGAGCCTCAGGAGGGTTCCATAATCTTTCAAGCATTGTGGGTGTGATTTTTGCAATGGGATCTTCAAAGGAGGCATTCCTAAGGTGATTAACGACTTCTAGGGTTTCCCGAAGCTTTGGTAGGACTGCTGAGTGTGAAAGCACCTCGAGATCAATAACTGGCGGCCGTCTTCGATCATATAGAATGTTCCGTGCTTCTCCATGTTGTCGCTGTGGATCTACTGCAGGTGGAACTCGGTCTGGAGAAGGGAGACAGTCATTCAGAGGCTCGGGTTAATTTTCGTGGTCTTGCTGGACAATTGGTAAGAGGTTTTGGGGATGTTGAACATCTGGTGAAGGTGAACGAAAGAAATCATTTACAGGGCTGGGAGGATCGAAAATGGTGGGCTGAGCATCGGGTGATGGAGATCGCTGACTTGGAAGATTCTCGGAAGGTGATGGGTAGCGAGGAGGCGACTCCCGCTCGACTCGTTCAGGCTGCGATGGTCCAAAAGTTGGCTTAAATGATACAAAGATCAAGGAATATGCACAACTTGTTTCATTCAAGCGCATTTTCTCTTTCCAGCACGGTGCAGAGCACCAGGCATCTCATGGGCTCTCTTTGACAAAGCACGTTGGGTTTCGAGTCGGCACATGTACTGGGACATTCTGGTGCTGGGACCGGCTTGCTCAGGAGGGTCTTCCTTGGCTTCTAGATCGTGGGAAGCCATAGCACGATGAGCAGCATCGAGAGGCAATGGCTTTAAAAGCATCATCTTGTTGTGCTCGTCTTCCTCAGCCTCTGCCAAGTGTCAATAAAAGGTTGTATCCAAGAGGAGACGCGGTTGGGCATTGCAATGTTTTTGACAAGTACAGACACTTTTTTTATTACTTGTACTTGATGTACTCAATGAGCCAGATGGATCCATTGCATTGTCGTGTTGCTGGTGTGATATTGACACCGGAAATCAATGTGTAATGAGGGAAGGGAGTGATGCGATGGGAGCACAGTTGGGCTGGTAGGCTGCAAAGTGTGCAATTGTGCTATCGATATTGCCACTACGATGTATCACATGGTCCTATTTCTAATATCTCATCACACGGAGATGCCCGGTCCTACAGCCCATCCTTTGTGGCCCTACCAGGCCACACCCAGTTTTCACTGGGGTTGAGGGGCTGAAGGTCGTGCACGAGCCGAAGCGTCTTACTGTCCTGTTTGAGCATGCAGAACCAGCGTGACCGGTATGCTGCGGCGGACAGTTCATACACACCAGAGGCGATATGGTCTTTGATAATCTGTATGGCTTGATCCCAGGACGAAGGTGGGATAGGAATGTTTCAGAGTATCCATGGTGTATGGGGGACAGTAGGTACATATCTTGACTGGTGGAAAGTACCGATTGTCTAATCGGCCGTGCTCGGTAGTGTTCCATGTGAAAGTGGTCTCATGATTGAGAACCATCCACCAGACTAGCTTGTCCTCTTTGGGCCACAGCCATTGGGCCAGGTCAAGGTCAAGCACATTGGCCCGTTCCTGTGTGAATCTTTGTCTGGGGGTTAGTTGGTAAGGGTATAAGACCAGCCAGATGATTGTCAGGTAACCAGCGGAGCACACAGTACTCCTCCTCAAGAGGAGCCAGTACCGGCCGGATCTTTTTGGCTATGGGCTTGTAAGTGAGTGAGTGAGAAGTAAAATCAAAGGAATAGGTATTGAGAAGGGCAGAAACATGAGATGGAGAGAGAACCAATTGAGTAGAAGAGAGAAACAGATATGCCGAGGACGGCGCATAGTGAGATATGTAAGTTCAGAGCCGAGAGTGGCCCCCGGTCTAATGATGCCAAAACGGAAAAGGAAGTGGACAAGGTGGGAGAATAGTTCAAATGGGGCTCTCCCCGACCTTTTGGTGGATCATCGATGTCTAAAAACCCATTTCAACAACAGACTGGTGGCTAGAACAGAATAGTCCATGCCAGCAATGTGGACATCCTTTGGTCCAAGCTTGAGTGGGTAACTTGTACACCTTTCCTGAGTTGGGGTCACAAAGTGTGATTGTCTGAGAGCCGTCTGAAAAGTCTTCAGTAGAAGTGCTGAGTAAACAATGGAAGGGTCATCTGAGCAATAAGTCAAAATTAGCTCTCGGAACTACCTGGACCTGTAAGCAAATCTCGCCGGCACTGAAGTCCAGGCGGAGATTTTCAACAACACCGAGGGTAGACTCAGTACTGGTGTTGGCATTAGACATCGTCATTACATGGTTGGACTGAACCGGTAGACTGAGATCTTCCCACACCTGCTTGGGCATGGCGACTATCTCAGAGCCCAAGTCAAGGACTCTGAGGATAGACCGACCAGTTCCAACAATCTTTGCTTCAAGAGACCGAAGCGGCACTGAGTGGTGCGCCACGATTAGTCTGTTGTCACTTCGGTGCACGCGATCACCAAAGGCTTGGTCTACCTCGCTGGGGTCACGTCCGGTGAGCTCATTGACCTGTCCAGTGTTAGTGGAGACAGGGATACATTTTGCCATAGATAAGTCCTTGAGCTGCTTGTGGACTTTAGGAGCCACTGCGATGAGCTCTCAAACCGGAACCGGTACGGTGGTTGCGAGAACTCAATCTAAGAGTTGCTTCAGAGCAGTCTCGTCTTCGAGTGGGAACAAATATGTATCTAAATTGTCCTTGGGGTTTGAAGGAGGAGGTGTTAGTGGAATCATTTTGAAATGGATTAGAGGTAGATGGTGGCATTGAAGAGGGAGGTCTGTTTGCTACTGGAGCAGGGACTTTTGAAGGAGTTGCCGACTTAGACCACATGGCCTTGATTGCCAGCGAGACGACTTCCTCGGCCACCGATGCAGCCCGAGGGCCTGGATGACCAGTCTGTTGAGCCAGCATCTCAATGCCATCAAATCGGACTCGCTTCCCTTTGTCCTTCCTATTGGCCTGGAAAGCAGCCCAAGCATTGGCGATGTACGCCTGAAAATCCGGATCAGCAAAAGCAGGGTCCGACTCTTCATCTGAATCCTGATCAACAGGAGCCATGAAGACCAAAGGTTTGATGTCTAAAATGGCGTTGGTAGTGGAGTTGGTGACCGAGAACATGCCAGAAGTGACAACAGAGGAAGGGGGTGCTGGCGCCAAGGCAGGTAGCCAGTCTAAGCATTCGCAGAGGCAATGGGTACCCTGAACGTGCGGAATGCATTGGCTGTCTGGAAGGTACAGACGACCATTGGTACCTCGGCTGGCCTTCCCAGCCTGGATATAGCCTTCTACAAGAGGGCAACTCCCCATAAAATGGGAGGGATCGGCACAGAATGCGCAGTCCTGATGGGCGGTACATTGGAGGTTGATCTGCTCTTGCTTGACAGCTGAAGCAGTGGTAGGTGTAGCGGTTCATGGAGTAATTGGGGTGGGAACCAGGACTGCCCATGCCGGGTAGTATGGCTGGGCGGTAGGCGTGCTGGTAGCTGGCACAGCTAGAAGAGGATGAAGGGCAGAACCGGTAAGGAGGAATTGAGTAGCCTCAACGATGTCGGCGATTGGATAAGGGTTGGAAGGATGATGAGTGGATTTAGTGATGAGCAGGTGTTGGTGGACTTGAGTCTCAAGGTCGGCTGGCAGACCGGATAGGAACAATGCATCTCGGTCTAAGTCTGAGAGTTTACGGCCATTGATGAGGATACAGGCAATCTTCAGAAACTTGTGCTGATATTCACTGAGGTCTTCTAAGGTGCACATTGGTTTGGCCTGAAACTCCTGGACCAAATATTGGATATCGGCCCAACAGTATTGGTTAGTGCCTTCGCAACTGGGGTACAACTTCTTGACTGCCCAAGCTAAGTTCACCCAGTCTGGTGGGTTAGTGGCAACCTCATCTAGGAGCTCCCAACCTTCCGCTTCTTCAAGGTCAGCATACCTGATAGTGGCACAGATCTTCTCTAAGTTTGTGATACTGGCCACTGTGCCGAGTATGTCGACATCCTCGAGGAAGCGTGGCAATAAAGCGGGGGTCTTTCCATCAAACTTCAGAGCATTCTGGGTACCATGGAGTGGCATCTGAGGGGCTGGGTTAGCCATAATATGATTTTGGACAGGAAGATTGTTGAGAATCCTGGTATTTCATATTCATATTCTTATCCTGATACCAGATTCTAGAGTGGTCTATGACCTTATCTTTACGCTATTCATATTACTCACCTTATCAAGATAAGCTATCTCTTATCTTATGGTCTAGACTTATGACGTCATTCTTATCTCTTATCATGACATCATACTCTTATCAGTGAATAGCTGATACACCTCTTATCTCTTATCATACTATACAGTTATGATATTAGAGTTCAGTATCAATATGTACAAACAGTACAGATACTATATAAGATGGGCCTTACAGCCTATCTCTCTATTGAACTATCTTGTTCTTTCCTCTCACTGGTTCACTCCTAAGCTCCCTGCTTATACTTGAACCACTTCAACTCTTTGTTACCATCTATCAAGAACCTGTCTATGTGAGTCTCCCACTAGACAACTCATCCCTTCGTGTTCCTGCGCTATTGGGGTTCTATTCCCGATAGGTTATGAGCCCTGCCTGAAGGTGGTTCATCATATGCTAGCACTGATGCCTGCTATCTTCACGCATTATGGTTCTTGGATGGTTACTGGAGTGACGCTGGCTATATCCATGGTCACTTCGGCCATGTCAATTGCCATTGGAGCAGAACCTATCAGGGTTACTGAAGAGAACGATCTCTTAGAGTTCGCCATTACTTCTGGAGAGTTGGTTATTCATCAGCTACTCCACAAATTTCAACTTCTTTTTGTTACAGAAGTGAATGGAAACCGCGCCTCACTCACAATTGTGCTTCATCTAGAACCACTTTCTGAGGTCAGTAGTCCACCTAATTCATCTGTCCCAGAAGAACGAGACCCCTCTTCACTCCATCCTCCTCTTGTCGTGAACAACGATGAGAACATCTTCTTTCCTGGACACCCATTCCAACTTCGCTGTCCCTTGTGCCCTCATCTCCTGGAGATTGGAAAGATCTGTTTTCACCCAAATCGTGGTGTTAACATACTAAGGCGATCCCCTGAAGACACTCCTAATAGACAGGAGGTCTTTCAACACCCTTTTGAGTTCTTACGCATTATTCCTGGATGGACCTTTCATCCTCATCATCCTTTACCTCCGGGATCTCCCTTGACTTCTACCCTTGTCGAAGAAGCTATAAGAACTGCGATCACACAAGAAACTCCTCCTCCATCTCCTACCCCATTATCCAACTCAAATCATGCCCATCCTATCCACAGAGATTCCCCAGAACCCTCTTCCATACCAGCACGACAACTACGTATACGCCGAGGTAATGGACAAGGCAACAACAGATCTACAAGAGCTACCGGCAGATCCGACCGTGGAGGATGGACTCCTGCCGCACCTAGTGGCCGAGTATCGTTTCACGAGGTTTCAAACACCTCTACTTCACATCGGACTAGTGCAGTTCCATCAGAAACTGGACACGAGAATGTTCAAATTCCAAGGCGCGGCACCAGAACTCATGGAAGGCAACTTCCAAGCTCGAGGGCTTCCAATCCTCAAAGGTCCTGAACTATGCGAAGCGAACCATGTGGTCTATCCATTCCAAATAAGACCATGCGAGACCAGAGTAAGGTCAATGCACCTTACTAATTCGTTTATGTATAGGAAAGAGACTATTGCTGCTGCCTATGAAGGAGCCGGTTGGGCTTTCCCTTCCAAGACCACTATCCACACTCCTCACGTTCGTGTTCATAATCAAGGATTTGAAATCATTCGTCGTATGCACTTTCCTCCTACTCTTGTTCCATCACAACTTCTGGAATCTTCTCTTGAGCCTAATTGGCTACCTCCTGCGGATGTTATGGCTGATGAATGGGGCTTTGTAAAGAGATCGGACACACCATATCAACACGATTGGAATGAGGCATTTGATTCCTATCATCGATCTATCTTTCGTCAAGACCCAGCTTACAAGTCTCAACATCGCTTGCAGCGCCTCTTCAAGTCCACGTCTACTCAAGATGAGCTTGATGCCATATATGAAGGACTTGCAGAGAGACCTAGATGAAGAAGGAATCAAATTGCTGGTCAAAAAGGAGAAGAACGCAGAAGGATTCTCAAACATACTTGATAACCTTCATAAAACCTTCGTTCATCCTTCTTGGCCTTTATCTGGTTTTGAAGACGAGTCTTACAATTCTGATTTTGATCCTCCTTACTCAAATTTCTTGAATCTCAATAGCTCTTCGCTTTGATTGTATGTTCCCTATCATACTTGCTATGATGATGTTATTTGTACCCAGGAAGGATTATTTGTCAATTCTTACATTGACAACACGCATTATTTTGCGGAGATGCATTTCATTTTACATGAATGCTATTCCATCCTGCCGTTACCCTCAGGGTATCGAGACCAAACAAACACATCTTCTATTTATCAAAATAGAAAGGAGAATCGTACACAGCGATGGCTATCAAGAAATGGGACATCAAAACGGAAGAATCATCTCTTACTGATAAATCCGGGATTACTAGGAAATGTTCCTCAGAGGATTACCCCTTCTTTCTCCCTCTTGCATTATCTTGCAAAGATGTTTGTTGATGATTACTTTTCAGATCGCCTCTGAACAATGGCTCTTCCTACCATAGAAATCAAGTTCGACAATACCTTCATTGGTCGCATTCCTGTTCTTCTAGGCTCAAAGAATTACGATGTCTGGAGCAAGCATATCATCTCTATGCTCAGTGCTTACTCTGTTTGGGGGTTTGTAGATGGAACTCTCACATATGCAGTGCTCCCTGCGGGAACAGACCTAGCAGATCGTCAACAGAAGTGGAAGCTTCTAGACAAACGTATTCTTGGCCTTATGGCCAGTACAATTGACGACTCGCTACTGTCTCATGTCATTTACGACTGGGCAGATCCTGTTATGTTGTAGAGCACTATACAGCTCTAGGTTGGTAACCCAAGTTTCTGAGGCTTTCTAGATACATAGGTTTCCCATGCTAGACCGAACCCGACCGGTCCATTCTGCATGTAGTCCGAGTCTGGACTTCGTTTTCCCGCAATAGACCGGTCGGTCTCACATCGGTATCCCTTTTTGGTAATATGTTCTTTGATCGTTCTGTATCTGTTGACTGTCAGATATCTTTTCATTAGAGTTTTAAACTTTATCTGTCGTAACTACACAGTCCTGGGCAATTCCTGGACTATAAAGAGTTTGTACTTAGCATTTTGAATGCATCTTTTTGCACCTGTTCGATATTGTGCTTTCTGGAACGCTCCATCTACCATTTTCCACACATCCGAGTCCACTACGGGGCTTGTTGACCACCTTCTCGCCTTCTCCACTGCTCAACTGCACGCCCGACAGACCGGTCTTCGACCGGCCTACTTTCCCACGGTCCGGACTACCTTCGGACGGCCAGTTTTACCTTCTCCTCATCATCACCTTCACCTGAGTCTTCACTAACCTCATAGGATCCTCTTTGGGGACGAGCCTATCACGCCCTTAGACCCCCACACACATAGACCTCACTACTCACATAGTAAGGTTTGTTGTTTTACATCGGGTTTTGGTATATCGGTGTGAAAAAGAATTAGAGAGAAAAACAAGAAATAAGGGATGAAACATCATAAAATGGGGGTCGAATGAGCAGGGTTAAACGAAATCAATGTCCGGTGTGTGGGGTACTGCCCGTCTTGTGTTCTTCGGTCTGCTTTCCGCTTCTACGCCTACCAGTCTTCGTTCAGTCTAAGTGTCAGTGATTGGTATGTGTGGTCTATGAGATATAAACAGGTGTGTGTCCCGTCACGTGTTAGAAAGGGAAGGTGTTCGGTATGAGTTTTCGGAGAGACATAAGGAGTAGGAGATGAGAGGGAGAAACAGGATATTTTGAAGTCTGGCTTTTGGTGTATAGTAGAAGGGAAGCGGACTGTCTGTGATGTTGGTTTTTTAGTGGGAGATATAAGAGGTAGATGAGAGTCACCAGTCTAATCCCAGGGTGGAACAGAGATTATAGTATGAGGAAAAATTATGAGCATTGGTCTTCGGTGATGTATGCCCGGACTAGTCTGACTCATAAGAATCTCGGTCTTCTTTGTTGGGCTCTTCCACGTCTTCTCCTGCCAGTTTATTCAGGTTTTCGTCATCCGTATCTGTGAGCTCAGTGGTACGAATAACAGATGAAAGGCAAGAATAGTAGGGGATAAGCCGAAAGGCAGCATAGCGCAATCTGGATACCGCTCCGTCCAACTCTGCCAGTAGGTATGACCCGCCAGTAGTCCGGCGAAGGACCACCATAGGACCTAAGTACCGAGGCTTCATCTTTCGGTTAAGCTCCTTCTCGATTCGGGTATTTCGGACTAAGACCAGGCTGCCTTCCCGAAAGTCAAAGTTCTTGATCCGGTTCTTGAAAGCAGCCTCGAAGTGCTTGACAGACTTGAACCGAGCCTTTAGGACATGCTCACGGATCGACTCCAGGTCCTCCTGATGCTTTTGGAGCTGGCAGGCTCTCCAAGTGATCAGTCCAGATGAGGAGAGGGGTTCGGTATCTGGAGGAGGAACGAGAAATGTTGCTTCGGTGAGATCAAAAGGAAATAATGGCTCGACGCCGTGAACCATAAAGTATGGTGACACACTGGTAGACCGAAGCACGGTCACGCGCTCAGCCCAAAAGACCAAGTGAGCGGCAGTATGCCAGTGGAACTCCCCCCCCAGGGTGCTTTTGATGATGGCCTCCCAGACATCAAGGTGACGCCGCTCGACCACACTGTTAGCCTGGGAGTTATAGGGGGAGATGCGTATATGCGAAATATTGTATCGGTCAGCGAGGACATCGAGAGCCTGAACAAAGGCTGGGCCATTGTCAGTGACAATCTCGGCCAAAGCGCCCCAACGACAGAGAATATCCTCAAAAATAAAGGAAGCGAGGGGGAGGCGTTCTCAGAACGGTCAACGCACAGTGAGCTTGAACAATATACCGATAACCAGCAGACCAAGGCATCACCATTGTGTCTAGGTGGACCTTGCGAAACAAGCCACCCATAACCGGCATGGTAGGAGGAATATGTAATCGATGAGTCTGGCAAATTTGGCACTCGTGGCAGGTTCAGACGAACCACTTGACGTCTTCGACCAGCATCGGCCACCAGAAGCGGAGTAGAAGCTGCATCCGGACTGTAAAGACACCTTTGTGCCCGAGGTCATTGTGAGCCTCCTTGGTTAGCCCAAAACGCCGGTGTTCGGGTACGACCAACTGGTGGTGACCGTGCGGTTCTCGGCACCATAGGCTGCCATGGAGGAGAAAGAATTTCATTGCTGAGTTGACAAACGAGTGGAACTCTGTATCAGAAAGGTCAGCCAGTCGAGCACGAGTCTCGAGAAAGCCTCGGATCAAGCGAATCCGGGCTGCTCTAGTGATAGCCTTGGTAGACCGAGGTATAGTGGGAGAGTCCGGCTCGACGACAGGCTTGGAAGCGGATGAGTGAAGGACAAAAGAATATGACTGCACAAAGATCGGCGGGAAATGGGTACAAGGAGGAAGCAACCCATCGCCAAGAGGACGGAGGGTGGTAGGCAAGGAAAATACACCCCAAATGTGCAGAGCATGGCGTGATAGAAGAAGGCAATAATCGATCATTGAGTAAGGTAACGCAAAAAGAGTAAGAACCATCCAACCAATCCTCGAAATCATCTGTATCGGGAGGATCGTCATCCGAGGGTGGCCAACGCGACAGTCCGTCAGGACTGGTGTGTCGGTCTGCGGAAATGTGACGAAGTTCGAAATGAAATAATAGTATACCAGCAATCCACCGATTAATGGTCGCGTTCGGCTGCAGATCAGGGTTGTTAATCATGCCTTTGACATATTTGGCATCCATTTCTACAACAAGGTTAGTGACTCCAAAGATGAATACCTGGACTGCTCGGAGAAAACGGAATAGTCTGTACAGCTCGAGCTTAGCCTGGGAATACCGGCTTTCGACGCTTGTGAGGCTGATAGAGCCAAAGCGGTTCGGATAGCACTTGCCATCCTCCCCTTCCTGTGATAGAATGAAGCCAACTGCGATGACCGAGGTGTCTACAGCAAGTACAACCTCTCGGCCGGACTTGTAGTCCAAGTGCCGGAGTGCCGGGGAATGAATGATTTCGTCCTTCAGACGAATCATTGCAGCATGCTTGGCCTCACCCCACTTGAAGGGGATACCCTTTCGTGTCAGTCCGACTAGCGGTCGAGCGATAGCAGCGAAATTTCAAATAAAAATCTGAAGGACGCCACAGGTCCCTAAGAACCTGTGAACTTGCGTCAGATTCGTCCATGATGCTGTAGACCGTGTACCTGCCGAACGACTCGGCTAGGTGCTCTATGAAGGGAGGGACCAAAGAATCCCAGATGGTGACAGTGTTGAGGGGCTGAAGGTTGTAGGTGGGAGAATTGTTAAAATGGGGCTCTCCCCGACCTTTCGGTGGATCATCGATGTCTAAAAACCCATTTCCACGACGGACTGGTGACTAGAACAGAATAGTCTGCGCTGGCAATGCAGACATCCTTCGGTCCAAGCTCGAGTGGGTAACTTGTATGCCTTTCCCGAGTTGGGATCACGAAGTGTGATTGTCTGAGAGCCATA